>JAYMSF010000295.1:0-17638 GCA_036897335.1 Silene vulgaris | reverse complement strand
ATTTCTCGAGCAGTTTATAAATTATGTTCCGAACTAAGTACACTATGTAAGCTATAACTATGTTGAAATACAATGTGTTTCTAATTACTCAAAAATTGTTCTGTATTTGAAATGGTTTTATGCAGAATCGTTTAATGATAAATTTCTCATTTAATTTACGGTTAGTGGCTAATAGTTCATATGAAAACATCTACACAAGACTCTCGTTTATTCTAGGTTTGCTTTGTCGGGCTTATTTTATACGGCATGTAAAACACAGGTAACAGTCATGTTCCATTGAGTTTTAACTTGTTTACGCTTTTCAAAGAATACGATGAGAATTTGGAAAAATGTATAACATACAATGAAGACGAATTAAAAATAAATAAGTTTTATCGATTATGCTGTGTGTTGTACAGTTATAAACTGGTTATATTTGGAATCTCGTAAGGCTAACGAGAAAAACATAGAAATTTATCAAATCGAACGATAACATAATATATTTTTAATTGTGTTTCGTGCCCACTTTTAGAAATTTATCAGAGAAATTAATATGAATAAAACAGATCAGATCACCTCTGCTATAATTGCACAAAAAACCAGTTCCCAGTAAACGACGTATGCTACATATATTTACATTACCGAATGATGTTACAAAGTACTCTGAAACGAGCCGAGGTTGAAAAGAATAAGCTCCGAATCAAAACTCCAACGAGCTGAAGTTGCAAAGAATAAGCTCCAAATCAAAACTTCCAACAAAATTTCCAATACAAACTTTCATGCAAAAGATTACAAAATATAGAAAACAAAATATAGTACTCCGTATTATAGATGTGACTCGTTCTTCACATTTGAACATTGGCTTTGTTCCCTGCCAAGATCTTTGAAATCTCAAGACCTCGACTGAAAGCTTGGTTGAAGAGAAGCCGAGATTGGAATGTTGAAATAAAGGGGAACCATGACAAGAATGCCACTGGTGCAAATATAATCACACCCATGGCAGCATCATATATCCTAGCAAACTCCCGGACGGAATCCCACATTCCTATAGTTCTCACTACCTTCCTCCATGCAATTGCAAGCTAGAACCCAAAACGAAAAGAATGTACAGGGTTAAACATGGGAAGTGCCATATGAGCAGCCTCAGTGCAAAGATGTGGAATATGCCATATGGCAGCTCTATATCTATCTCGTGAAATAGCATGCATTAGCAAATTCAAAAGATGGGAGAGGAACCAAATGCACAATGTTTACAAACAGACCGGACAAAACTAATTTGATCAGACCTAATTCAAACGACCTGAAGTGACCACTTTAAAGTAAGTTAAGTTAATCTACATAAAAGACGAGGAAAATCATAGTCATGACTCAAAATGACCTGACTCATAATCATTGAATGACCTACTTGTTAGGTTTGATTACAAACCCATCTACTTGCAAGGGCACCCTACGTCCCTACTGGATAAGCATACTGAAATTCGACAGGGTTTAATATGTTTATACCCTGTGTCCATGCCTAAATGCTGCATTAGCATTTCAGCAGTGCATGTGTGCAAAAGCCTTGTATACAACGTCAATCGCCTCACAAAAAGGGCCTTGTATACAACTTTAATCGTCAATAGACATTTGTTATAGGACACCAGAAAAGCAAATACAAAATACTTTTAGCTTGCATTAACTTACACTAAGTAGTCCCCATCCAGTGGCAGTGAATGCAAGGAAAATTGCAAACAAGTCTGGAAAAGTCAATTCAGTAAGGACAGTGACAAGAACAACACCCGCCAAAACTGCTAAGCCAGTGAGCCCCTGAAAAAATCGCAGCCAGAGCTGGAAGCGATCATACTTCTTTGGACTGAAACTGAATATCTGGCAAACAGAAACACAAGTTCATCAGAAAATTCATGAGCAACAGCCCAATAGGAAAGAATACGCAAAAAACATGGAGGCAGACCTTGAAAATAATGACAGTGACCACCAAAACAATCCAGGAGACGCCATATACCTGAAAAGTAGCAGGTGATAGGAAGAATAAATAAAAAACTGTATGCAGAACTTACTAAGCTCCACAAACAACTTGTGTAGTACATGCACAATCAACTAACCTACAAAAATCATTTAATTAAATACTAGGAATCTACCCTTGTCACGTCATACATGAGAGTCAGAAACTCAAAATCACATCTTCTGGGAATATAAGGACTTTTATCTTGCAGAAAAAATAGAGAAGAGAAACAGTCTGGTAACTTAATTGAGATTATTGCAAGCTCCAAAAGCTTGAGAGTAGATCGACCTATCATCCCTCACAAACACATCCAGTCAAGCACCCATTTCATACAATCATACTCATAGGTTTGTGCCGTGTTTCATTGAGAATCCTTCAATTCATGACTATATTTCCACTTAAAGGATGATGAGCATTTTTGGAAGATTCATCATTTTTTAAGAAACAGATTACTTCTAGCGTTTACCTATATCATAACAAGAGATAAGTACAGCAATAACATCAAATAATTCAGGAACCTAAGCAATGTAAAATCTAGGCACTTTATGAAATACAAATCCTACAACTAATTGATTTGAAAATCTGCAGATCTACATCCTTATTCCTTAGTGTCAGAAAGTCTGCAGTACAGAGATACAACCCATCATCTTTACAGCCAACAACAATAACAAAGCATAGAGAGGGTTGTTTCCGGATGACCCATAGAATATCCCATCAGGACTGATTGCTACATCACAATATATGACGGGATAAAGCATTGAGTAAGTCATTTTTCTCTATTTCATCATATCACAAAGTCAAAAGAATAGTGAATCTTTTTCTTGTCTCCGTTGACTGAAAACGAAGGAGTATCTCTCCACCCACAAAAAAAATATTCGAGAGGGAAAAAGGTGACATAGAGAAGCCAAAATCTGAAACAAGAAACGCACCGCAAGTGATCTGCTTGACGCCACGATATGGAGCTTAAAGACAATACCATACTGAAACATGAAAAACCTCAAGCTCAAAATTGTTTCTAGAATCCGGCCTCTCCAGGTACGGATATGTGCCTGTAAGAAAAAATTGTGATTAGGCAAGTGTACTGTGTACATATCAATGAAAAAGTAAAACTTTCAATATACCTTTGTCAAACAATTTAGAAACCAAGTATCAGATTCCAATTTAAGGGACTATATGGAACCATACACAATGTCGAGCACACTGTTTTTTTAAGACCATGTTTAAATAATGTTTCTTATGGGATCAATGACTGCATATAAATGGGAATTTCCTTGGGGTCACTAGGAATACAAGAGTATAAATAATAGAGTAATAATAATAATAATAAGTCGACAAGAGTCCAAGACGACAACAAACATGCAAAATGTTTGATAGTTCCATCTCATGAATTGAACTCTACACGTTGTTTGGAATTTGGATGGAGAGATTGAGAGGGAAAGGGAGGGGAATATTTTCCTGTGGATAGCATGTTAGATTGGAGGGGAACAGGGGGATGAAATGGAAGGCTCTATTCTGCTCCTACAAGTCAAATTGAAATTCTGCCAGCATTGAAGGATTTGAAAGGAAAGCATCATGATCCATTCTCTTTTCCTTCCCCCTCCCTCCCTTTCTCTTTCCTTCATACTCCCTCCCCCTCCCCCTCAAACTTTTAATCTTTCCTCTGCATTACTCAGAGAATGATAACATGCCAAACAAGATAAACATTCCGGCCAAAACATGGAAACATGATCACATCAGGCCCGCAGTACATTAAAGATGTTGCCACATGATGGAAACTAACCTGTTCTTCTTCCCACCAGGACTCCCAGCTCTTTTCTCCTTTAATACCAACCCCACCTTTGTATAGAAGCCAGTTGACCCAGTCATCAAAATCATCAACCGTCCTGATGGTTACAAAAAACTATTAATTTGAATCACAGAGCAGTTCAACATTTAATATGAATAGAGATGTGCAAAAAGAAACAATACACAGAAGAAACAAACAAGAGAAGATTAATAAAAATAGGAATTTCTGAATTTCTGTCACCAAAGTACTGTGACTGAAAATGGTACTCTACGCACAAACCAGAACAATGTCAAGACATTTTTCTTGTTCCTTGCTACTTTTCAAAAGATATACGGAGTCTATTTAAATTGTTTTGGGTCGGTCATTTTCAAATGGTGCATTTTGAGTCTATTTAAATGGTTTTGGGTCGGTCATTTTCAAGGTCAGGTGGTTTTGAATCGGGTTAATATCAGGACCATCAAGGTGAGAGCAACTACGGCTTATTCAAGTCGGGTCAATTTTGCCAAGTATAGTTAACAGAGAAACAAGTTAAATATTTATAAAGGCCTTATAGAATACTAATTTTTTTTAATAAAAAATGGAAATATAACAGAGAAAAAAGTGAGTGTTAGAAAGGATGTTAACCAAACCAAGGACTGAAAAAACTAAGCTTACTTTTGCCACTCAAAGCCTGAGGGATTAAATATGTATGGAGCAAAGAGCCACGAAATAACAAGGAACCAGCTGCTAAGAGTCAGCAATACGAAAGAAACAGCACCACCTTTTGAATAGCCATATGCAATGTACACAGTGAGTAGCAAAGCTACTTCAAATCTGCATCGGAAATGCGCATGTTTCAGGCTCTCATATAATGAATGGGAGTTCACATTGTATAAATAAAGCCACAACCATCCACCATAAGCAAGAAACACTCACGCCTTGATGAAATGACTTCTGGAGTAAAGCCTATAGTTCTCAGCAAACTTAATGTGCTGTACAACAAATCCTCTGCCGGTGGCTCTATACTGTGAATTATAATATTTGAAAATAAGCCGTCTTTAAAGCAGAACAAACAACAAACAAAAGTTGTAATCAAAGAGACTGCATAAAACAAAGAACAGAAACCTACTTTGGCACCTCCATGCAGGATAGTACGTCCAAAGTAATGGGTCCTTGTTCCTAATGAGAATGTAAAGAACACTGAGCACAACTGCAGCTGCATGATAAGAAAACTGAAGACAGCCTGCAAGCACAAAATTACAGATGAAGTCCCTAATTGTTTAGACTTTAGAGAGGTTGATTGATTTAATTCAGAACATACCCAACAGGCTACAACACAAAATACGATGGCAGGACTGACAGCATAGTACAAGGAATTGCGTAAACAGAAAGCCAATGCCAAAAAGAAAATTCAAACAAGTAGTCTCATTAGCACAGGTAGCACTTGAGACATAATCCTTGTGGGCTAAGGCTTATGGCTTTTTGGGCAGAATTTCTTATCAGAACTTTGCAATAGTTGCGGGAACCAGTAATTGTTATTTTCTCATTTTGAAAGGATCCTTATCCTTCGTTCACATTTCGGTCTTTTAATATAAATATGTCTTCTCATATTAAATAACAAATGTCACTTGAAGAGAAGCAATGCGAAGTCAAACCTGAAGCAATCCAAGTTCTAGTATGAAACCCATAATCATAGGTATAGCTGTAAATATTCCTATTTGAACCAAGAACTGCGGTGTTAAAACTGCATTTAAAGACGTATTTCCAAGCATTCTGCCCGCCTTTTCTATTTCTGCATCAAGTCCAGATAAGGCCTGAAAAATATATTAGGTTGCGGTGTCAGACTAATTCAACTTCACTCCTGAAAAATATATTAGCTCCGAGCAATATTGATTATGGGTCCTGCGGAAACTTAGATATTGATTATGGGTCATCCGACTGCATTGACACAATATTCTTACCATAACTACTTAACTAGGCAAGACTACATATTTCTGATCCCCCTTATACTGCCATTTGCGTGAGCCATTGAGGCACTTAAGTAATGTTATTGCAATGGTGGTTGTATTAACTGAAACTTAGATATGCCGAAAAAAAGTAGAAAAATCAACTACATTTTCACTTACCATGTATACCCGTCCATACAGGAAAATATATACGGTAAGAACAACCATCTGCAGTAAAAATAAATAAATCAGATTATCAGAATCCAAGAATCCAAGATAAAGAAGAGGAACTGACAACGTATAGATATACAAAGACCACTTACCATTGTGCACACATAGAAACCTACAGTTGTATAGTAGAAAGACAGCATCCTGAAAAAGTCAAGAAGCTGTCCAAGCCTGTACACATCTCTGCTCAGGACCTGCTCTCCATTGCCACCAGCAACCTTTCCCTCAAAAACAGCAATTTGATTCAGTCCAACATCTCTTCCTTTTCCAACCTACAAATACACAAAAGTATCGAACTTTAGTAGCCAGCTCCAGGAAGAGTAATTAATTAGTCTATTCCAAAAGCCAACTAGTGGATATTTGATTCCTACTGAAATAGCCTAGAACACTAAATATTTTTAGTTTCTGTAAAGAGAGAAGATAGGCAGTATACATAATATCAACAAAACCTAACCTGTATGTACTCATGGTGCGTGATATTTCCCTGCCGTAAGGTTGAGTTAAAACCTACCACAAACAGTAGAAGGCAACAATTTAATTATATTTCATAGCAAGGTCCTCAGACTTGCTAGCACGTGTCGGATGTAAAATTTGAGCGACATGCGTACAATCAAACAAATATCTTAGCTAATTATCTATATATAGGCACTACTTTTTATGTAAAATAACAAAACTACGCCAAAACAAAGATATCTCTAACATTTCGTGTACAGAACAAAATTGTTTTTATCATCCGGTGCAGACCATATTGATATAAGCTAGATCTAATTTGCACGAGGAAGGAAAAAATGCCCCCGCCCTCTTCCTCCATTTCTCGTTGGTCACACCATTCAATTCTATACGTCTGGCAAAATAAATTAGCCTACAGTAACAAAATTGTAAGGTAACCATTTATATTCCCCTTACATGTGCTGTTGATCCAATTCTACTTTTTTTTTTTTTCTTCTTTCTGTTACATGTTGGTTGTAAGAGCAAGAAGGATGAATAGTACATATACCAGCAAAAATATCCTCGCTGATGTTGATGACGCGTGATGCCTTACTTATACCACCACGAGTTATGTGAAAAATACGGTCAAATACATCTGGATGTCCATAATGCATACGCACTCTGCCAAAAAAATAGCAACAATATTTCAGACTAGTTGTCTGCATCTGATCGTCACAGGAAAAACAGTCAATGAACATCCCAAGTTGCGCCGACTCTTCACTTTTTTCACAGATACTAGTTTCAGACTCTTGAGACAGACACATGGACGATGTCTGCAGAGCATTTAGCACAACATTTTAAGTCAAAAAATTGAAAACTATCATGAGAAATAGCTATACCCAACTCGCAAACACATACTGACATACCCACTGTTGCAAACTTATAACCAAGTCGGAGTAACACAGTGAAAAGCTGATGAAAAACAAGAGTATGCACCAATAAGATACATATTACATCTTTGAGTTCTCCATGAGTCCATGCAACTCACACGGAGCTTACCGCTTTACAATTTTTAGCCTAGCTTATCACAGTCAGTCATTTATCGCGAAAAACATTCAACAAACCAGGGGTAACTCACTTGAGAGGTTTTGCCAGAACTCGCTGACCTAACGTCACAAAGCTTGTCTCCTGGTTGGACATAAACCAAGCAAGAGAAGAAACACTGCATAACAATATTTATATTCTGTAAATATGAAAGGTATAGTCAAGACAAACACAGGGTTACACTCCGAGGATGTTAGCTTCAAACCTTCCCGTGAAGACATGCTCCCTTACACCAAGAATTGTAGGAGGGCGGATGCCATGCTTTTCATGAAATTCTTGAAGGAGATTTCTCATTTTCATTGCCTCCTCAAGGTAATTATCCTATAGCATGAAGTGAAAAAATTATATTGGCACTTAATATGAACACCACCTTGGCACTCTGAGAGAAAGTAAAGGTAAATATAAAAGCTTTTACATAAATGTTAATGTGTATGTAAAAAAAGGATGGGCCTTCTTCTACAACCTTGTTGTTCTTATTTATATTCAAGACTTAAATGTCCGGAGCCAGAAATTTTTCATATACCCACAGCCAAATACACGTCCCAAAACATTAATGAACAAAACAAAATAAATGC
Source organism: Silene vulgaris (assembly GCA_036897335.1). Taxonomy (NCBI): domain Eukaryota; kingdom Viridiplantae; phylum Streptophyta; class Magnoliopsida; order Caryophyllales; family Caryophyllaceae; genus Silene; species Silene vulgaris. The sequence continues at coordinate 9,610 of JAYMSF010000295.1, read as the reverse complement.
TCCAAATTCCAAAAACACTGGGATAAGCAACTTAAAAATCGGTACAAAAATAGTGCATCACCGTAGAACACCCAAAGTAAAACAAATCAACAATTAGGCATTACAAGTAGCCATGTCGAAAGAGTGAAAAATTACTTGATTCATATCGATCGTTTGAACGGCTTCCCCGCGAGTGAACACAATTGCATGATTTTGGTTTTCAGGCTTCCCTTCACCAAGTTTTGGATCTCCGGGTAGCTTAATCGAATATATTTCCTGAAAACAAAAAATCAAAAACAAATTTAACTGCGTTGAAAGATATACCAACAAAGAAAAAAAGACTGAGCCTAGTTCTGTTTTGAAAAAATGCAAATCAGCCATCCAAATAGCAAGCATTTTCAATAACGTACATGATGTTTTAGCTTAATTTTGTGACCTGACGCAAACGTGAAAATGATAACCAAGGTGGACAAGTAAACATAACATATTCTTGTAAAACTACATCAGCTATTCAGCTTCCAACTTCTAGCGCCCTGAAAGGTCAAGTAGAGGGCCACCAGGAGCAAAACTAGGACATCTTTGGCAGCTATTACTCTATTAGTGCGGACTGGTTCAAGTAATCAAGGATAATCGTGATAGAGGCCAGTGAATGTTGATCTTGCCTACATTTTAAAATAGAATATCTAAACTTTGAGCGGATGGGGGTTCTGAGTTGTAACAAAAGAACTTGACGAAAGATATGACCACACCACGGGCTTGACAAATTGGACAGCAATTATGATAACAAACCATACAGAAGATAAAAAACTTACTAGAAGTATATACTAATCTAATTTATTCATAAACAACACTACTCGTTGCTGCAATGGCTCCCAGAAATTGTGGGGTAAGGGGGTCGGAAGTACGCAGATTCACACATACCAAGCATCTCTAAAGTCTTCAGCTTTATAGGTCCATAACATCCTCACAACATCAACATGTCAATTAGACTACTCTTGTAACCTAGGAACTAAGACACAGATGTAACACTTTTACCACCACTAAGCTGTACAGAATACCCATGACAAGTTAGGTCTGTTAAAACTCCTGCATAGATACATCATAACATTGAGTCCTAATTGGTTAAGGTCAAGATTGATTGAGTACTTTCTTCAAATAAGGTCAACTGAATGTATGCAAAATATAAGTTTCCATTTTTGTATCAGGTATCAGGCCAAAACCCATTTTCCCTCTTGGACTTAACAGGGGTATCAGATCCCCGTATTTCAGTTCGCTGATTCAGACTGAATTGTTCTACCAGTTCTACAATATAACGCAAATTTTAACTGCAAAGCACTCATAAAGAAGATCCTACATAAATGACAAACATACGTATAGTAGCAATTGAAATAGAGGAATATTTATTACGCTGGTCGAGCTTTCCAGAAAAAAGCGATAGCTCATCAAAGAGCTAATATTCATCGAGTTAACATTCCTGGAGTATTGATAAATGCATAACTTTTGAACTTCCATACTTAGAGCAATACCTGATCTTTTCCCTGCACATCAGCTTTGACGAGCTTGGAGTAATAATTTAGAACTTTTCCATCAGCTGCAGCACTTTCTTCAAGATGAATAAAAGCAACTCGAAGGGCCTCATTCCTGACAAAGTAAAATATTTTCTTATAAAGGAAGTTGAGTATAATGCAAAGAATACATACAAGAGTCACGAATTGTTAACAACTTTCAGAAAATCTCGTTCAACAAGATAAATGCCAAAAGAGCTAAAATTCAGAAACCCTAAAAATGGGATTCATAAAGTGCACTGGTGTCTTCTTGTATAGTTTTATCATACATTGGTCACTTTTTGGAATGTGCTCTCTTTGAAAAGGTATGTAAAAGGGAACATAATCTAGTGAAATAGAGTGAATAGTGGGCAAAGTTTAGCATAAAAGAGAGAGTTGACAACGAATCGAATACACACAGTTTTAGAATAGAGAAGAAATACAATTAGATGATACATGTCAAAAAAGAATTATGGCTTGTATTATCCTTGTCACGGTCATTGTCGACCAAGTATTGTCCATGTCAGTCATATAAACCTCATCATTCAAATTTCCCCCTCCATTAAAAAAGATAAAGAGAGGATGGGGTTGGGGGAATTACGGCGAATAGCTCACTGCACTAAGCTGGTGGTGCCTCCTTTACTAAACTGTACCCATCATTCAATGCAATTCTCGCGGCAACTTTTGTCATAGATATGGTCATCTATCAACAGCCTCTCCGAGGGTAGGACCACGTACATTCAACCAACCACCCCTTTTGTAGGCCAAAAACACGATTTGTTTTCCAATATAACCGCATAGTATCACTCAGACACACACACACACCCACATTCGGCACTTTCCAGCCCGTAACAGTACAAGTTATCCGCTCAAACATTGCAGAATTATGGATTTTTAAAGATTATTGAGACTTTTTTTAGAACTAAATTTACTAAGAATTGTGAAATGTACAGGACAAGAGCAAGCAGATGTCACACTCTTCCTCCTAAACTTCCAAACAAATTGGCGAGTGATAGGGGAAATCATACTGTCGGAAGAAACATGTACTCGCATACCTCTGTAGCAATAGACCAATGTCTGCTGCCTGCGGAGTTTTATTCTGCTTCTGCTGTCCATAGATTTGACATGAGACGATATATGTAAACTTTAGATCCGCTTGTGCTCGTGCCTCACTTGACAACTCAAACCCATGACTGGACATAGGATTTGTTTGGGACTTTTCGTCATTTCCTGGCAGATGAACCATTACCAGTAAGTACACGCGTCTTTCTCTTCAAAATTATGCATCTACACTTAAATGACGAATTGATTGTGCATCAAAATCTATATGACAAGCAACCAGATACCTATTAATCCTCTTCTCTCTAGAAAACTCTGAAGCATCAATGCTCGTCTGTAATACATCATCCCACGCACTGCATTTAAAGCAAGTCAAAAATTAATACGTGTAAGTGTGTAACAAAGCAAAAAGCCATCCTGCCTTTGAAAAGGCTAATTCTAACCTGTCCTAGCAAGGGTTTGTCCACGATAAGATACCCAAAATCGCAGCTCTAAGTTATCACTGGAATCTTCTGCAAAATCTACTTCTCCAGAAGACTCGCCTTTTTTGATCCGTTCCAAAAAATTCACCCATTCATCTTCATATAAGAAAAAGGAAATTTTCAATTTTTTAGGCTTTTCTTATTATATTGGACCCGTGAACATAAAGCCATACTGCAGAGAAGGAGCACCTGGGAAAATCTTCTGAAGATAGAACAGTGTAGATACTCCATCCTCGTTTTCATCTCGAAGCTCCTTGGAACTATACAGCACAGTTTCACTGTAGTAAGGAGTGAATACACTGATAGAGGAAAGAGGCGTGTTAGATTTAAACTATAGATTGCATAGCCCTAAAAATCAAGCAAAATAATCATTGGGAATTCACATACCAGAAAGGCACCATTTCACACACTGGCTTCGCGAGAGGCATGTCCATAAATAATGAATTCGTAAAGAATTCCAATCTCCTCCTTGCTTCCAGATTTTTTGGTATATTAGCTGGTGTATCCTTCACAGTAAGTAGCAGATGTAGTCTCTTCACTAGCTCCCCCTATAGACAAAAAGGCAGCATAAAGTAGGGGAAATATCATACTATCAGTGTAAGGAAATACAATGAACACACAATAAGCCAGAGACAGATGAGAGCAACTTAGCATATGCTTACAATTTCAGGGTCCTTCTGCCAATCATTCTTACAACCTAATACCCTTGCATTTCTAGCTTCAGCAAGTATATTCCATGTATCAATTTGCTCCCTGCACGACAACAAAGTCATTTGATGTATATAAACCATTAATAGCTTTATATAGGAACCAAAGAATGATTATTCGTATTACCTCAAATCAGTTGATAACAAATCGTGCGTCACCACGTCATAGAAATCATATAGGGCTTTCCCAGAAGTTTCATTATTTGTCTGCGGTTAAGTAAATTGATAGGAGTTAGATTCAAGTGACAGAAACAGCAACATACAGAGATCTAAAATTCGAAACAACAAATATTCTGCGTATTCAGCAATATACCAATAGTCCAGTCAATGCCGTAAATCTTGACTGCACCAAGCGGAGCTTTTTAAGGGACAGGGTTAAATGAAGTGAACCTTCTATTATGCTATTATTGATTTCCCGATAGACTCTCTCAACCCTACAATTAGCAATGGTGCACATTGAGAATGAAAATTTCTGCCATGAAAAGGAGAAAAAGTGACTCCTCTCTTAGCAGGGTGTTAGAAACTTAGTGGGGTTCCATACCAGCGACTGCCTTTGTCATCAAGTACGGCATGTAAGATCTTCTCTATACTGTAATAGCACTCTTGAACTGCATAAGCCATGTAATCATCTCTGCATATTCTATTCCACAAATCTGCTTGTGTGTCTTTGCAGTCTAAAGCCAGGTCAGTAGCCATCACAATCTGCAATATTAATCATAGAATGAAGAAATACAAGAAACTGAAGTCGGAACAACATTGAGAAAACGATAACGAATCATACCTTATTACTGAGAAGAAAAAGAGGCCATTGAACAAGAGGGAGAGTGCCAGCATTGCTGGGCATGGAGAGCAATTGTTCTTCCCTGATGCAAAATCACATTAGAACCTCCACATAATTGTTCGGGAAAAGCCTAAATGAACTATACAGATTGCAGCTAGTTTTCTTGAAAAAGTGAAGATTTTTGACCTGTTTCCAATGTAATCTTCTTCACGCAAACTTTTGATGATCTCGTTCCAGAAAGGAGCAAACATGGAGGCATAACTCTTGTTAGTCTCTTGAGCGTTCTGTACGTTATGAGAACACAAATATAAAAATAATATCATGGAAAAGATATAAGCTAAACTTTTTTGCAAAATGTCCTTTCCATTAATTATATATCATCAAACTCACCAAACAGCAATAGTCGATTTTGCAAGGTCGAATATTCAACACGCGTGAATTATGAACCATTTTGATTAAAATAATTTGTAGCATAGACATGTGATGTGACATGCGGTCAAGGTAGAACAGAAGTAACATAGTCACACTCAGACAAAATAAAAATAGAGAATATAAGTAAAGAATTCAGCCTCAGGGCCTCAGCCTGTCCTGTACATTGACACAATGACCTGTACTGCAGCGAAATAAATAAGAGACAGAAGTACCTGAGAATTTTCTGGATCAATAGGCATCCTGCAAAGAACATCAGAAGAGATGCTTAATAGCCAGAACTCTTTACTGGAAAGGAGTTAAGAAACAGTAAAAACTAAAAAGTCATGCTGCTAATATTAACTTCAGATATAGACATCCCCAGGAGGAAAACTCAGAATTAATTACTATAGATAATTACAGTACCTTTTTGGCCAGCTCCTCGACTAAAAATTTTCTTAGACATAAGAACTGATTTGAACTAAAAAAAAAGTCTCTCATATATCAGTTTATCTTGGTTAAGTGGCACTCTAGGAGTACCTTTTCATTCTTGGAGATGACATATTCTTCACAAAAGCTTCTGGGAAGCTTTCAAAACGTTCATGCACCATTTCGATTGAACGTATCTGTAGAACAGGTCGTTAAAATTGGGGAGTCAAAAATAGTGTTAAATAAATAATAACAAAATAAGGACAATGTCACAGTCACGGTCATGGTCGTATGTTAAAAATATCCACATAAGATTGATAGATATCAATCATGACGAAATACCTCGCCTAGTCTCTGCCGAGCACCCATCACACCGCCAATAAGGGCTGATAGAAGTGTGTACCATATGTGCATATCCATTATATATATCTGCGTAAGTATAACCCATTAGTACAGGTAGAATGCTAAATTGGCAGGGTAGGGCTCGTGTCAGAAAAGGAAATTAAAATTAACAAGGCAGTGGGTTTAAACAATCCAAGAAAACCAAAAAAAGTCGATTTCATCTACTATGTAAAATGTATATCCAACTTTGTCAACAAGTGTGCTTAATAAGCTGAGATTTCCTACTGCCTTTCCTTCTAACATATCAAGCCACAGGATATGAGCAGTTCCTGTGTTTCCACTCATTTACCTCCACAGACAGGACAGAAAGGGTAGGAAAAAGGCTTCCTTTTCTGCTTTGGTGTGGTATCTTTAGCATTTCTCCTAATATTTTTTTTTAATTGGTAAGACCATAGATGTTTACAGAAGATAGCAACGCAGAAGGATGCATGATTGTTCATTTGGCCATTTTGAAGCTGCAGGACTTGTAGCTAGATACAAAAGACCAACAAACTTTTAAGAAATATGTGCATTAAAAGATCAAATCACACTTTTTGAAGTAGCTACCAGCAGTAGAAGATAGTTAAATCTGGTCATCTTTTCTCAGATTTAACTTTTTAGATACAATCACAGTACATGATGCTGTGAGCCACTCTGTAATGTTCGGCTGTCATGTTTTACATAGGGCGTGTTTACACAGGGAGCAAGCAGCGATATATACTTTTAACTCCAAAAGTTGAAGTCACAAAGGATGCTTTCAACAACATGAAGCTCAGAAGTCAATTAGTTTGCACCTACCCAGATAAAGCCTACAAAAGAAGACACTTATAGAAGGAAATGAGGATTCCGAAATAAACTTACGGCAACAACTGGAGCCCACAAACTTGCTATAGTTAGTGCATTATGATTACCTGAAAATATCACAGAAGCACAACATCGTCAGTATGAAGTGAAGGTTACAACATGCTACGAAAAGAACTTACAGTTCCAATATAGAAAGATTGTTTCTAAATTAAACTTTAAAAAGGCGCGAAAAGAGAAAGGGAATAAACAGAAACTAGTGAGTACTAGCACTTACGCTTTGAGACAAAACTATGCCAAGAATAGCGAACATCTTTAATGTTAACAATAATTTTGGTAGGCCTTACTAAGGGCCTAATCTGCAGAAATACATTTAAACATTAATACATGAAATGTCCAAAGCAGTAGAGGCAACTGAAGCAAGTAAAATCACAATATAAATCATTACAGTACATGTTAGTATGTTACAAATGAAATACCGATTAGATAAAGTAAAAAAAAACGAGGAAATGAGAGAAAACAAAAGAGAAAGAAAGACGTGAAATGCGCTTCACCTGTAAATAGTAAGCAAAAGTAAACTTGAATGCGAAGATGACCAACCAGAAGAGTACATATCTGCAATAGAAAATGTCTTTGATCAAGATACAGGAGTTCCCAACAAATTAACAATACACACACGCACAGATCTAAACCAACCTTCCCAAATCAGACCAAGTCCTTAATCATGATGATACAATGCCCTAGAAACTAGAAAGTAGTGGCTTACATTGATCATTATAATCAAAAGCATCTAAAAAAAGTATCCAAGGAGAACATGAATGAACCTTGCATAGTCGAGCGGCTTTTCAAAGAGACCACGGCCAACAAAGTATCGCTCCTGAAAAAATATAAAAAAGAAATATGCACAATAAAGAAAGATGAACCAACCTCAATGAAATAATATTGAACTCAGTGTTGAGAAACAATTACCTGATAAAGCCATTTAAAGAATTGAAAGAATGCCTGATCGGACCTTTGAGAGAAAGCATGGCAAGCAGGGATCGTAAATATTAAAGCAAATAGCACACGCGAGCCAGCATAAGCACCCAGAATTAGCATGTATATTCGAAAGGATAATGAATTACTCTGATGCTTGTTCCAATCCTGTAGCACTCTCCTGATATTTAACAGGCAAAATCAGAAAGGTACTCGATAATATACTCAACAATTAAAAGTAGAAGTTACACTGAAGGAACTAAACTCACAGATAAAAATAGATAACAGCAACAGAGTATAGACACCACCAAAAGAACCTAAGAACTAGCCTAGAAATAGCCATGCCTCTTGACTTTGTATATGCCCCAAACATAAGCAGAATATCCAAGCTGCCTAGTATCACAATATCAAATATTACAGCGAAGGAAAAAGAAGTTCTTGAGAAAGGCTAGAGATGGATGAAATAGGGAAGAGACTGTACTCACTTTCCACAAAATTCATGACAGCAAATGTTGGCCCAACGCTCAATACGATCTTAAATGTATTCATATTGAGCTTACCACTAAAAGCTATGATGGTTAACGCCTATAAGAAATAGAAAACATACTTTCACCAACAAGTTCAAATGAGTGTAGCGGGTTCAGAAAGCTTGAAGAATATAAAATGAACCTGGAACATAATGAATAGAAAGATCCACATGCGATGAAAACTGCGATACAGGTGAACAAATGTCCGGTGCTCAACAAAACTGCTTTTAGCTGTCTGCCGATCAAAGCAACAAGATGAAAGTTAAAAGCACCAAAACAAGTTCTGTAATTACAGGTAACAAAAGATCCAATAAATTTATATAAGCCTTATGTTATCCTTTTAAATAAAATTCTTCAACAGAAGATGATAGATCAAACAAATCACAGGCAAGCTATATAATCAACCATGAAGGACCATGTATATGTCTGCCATATAGCATTCTAAACCCCACATATAAAATGTCGTTAATCTCAAAGCACCATATCTGAAATCTGGATCAACTCCCTCTACCATGTGATAACTCATAAATACAACAATTTTCTTATTAACAATAGACAAAGAGCGGTAACAACATCAACATAATGATTAGTGAAATTACAATTTTAATTTATATTAACCATAAGGCCATGTACAAATGAAAGAAAAAGGTATCATCTGAAGAAGGCTAGGCCCTTCATAGTTCATAGATCAATAGATGTACATATAAAACACAATCATCCTTTCCTGATTCCAAATGGTATATCCTACAATTCTATGTTGCATATTCATGAAGTTCACAACAACTGAGTATCAATATCTATTCCACACATACCCTTTTAAGATTCTTGAAACAATTGTCATATGATGATATACAGTATCAGCGAATTTCCATTCACATTACACAGAATTAATGAAAAACTACAGGAAAATCAGTTTGAGGAAGTATTACTAGTTACTACCGCAAAAATTTTAAATTCAGAATTTTGTAGGACTTCATACAAACTGATGAAATGAATCGAAATTAACATGTCGACTTTACCCTTTTCCACTTTTTTGGCTTTCTCAAAAATGCTGAGTCCCTCTTCATTGGCCATCCCAACTTAAAGCAAGCAGGAGACCTACACAGACAGAGATGATATTCAGCACAAGACCACTCAGAAATAGAAGAGACGACATTCAACTTCAAGATAACAAACCAGAAATATTCATTAAAATCATCATAGTTCCTCCAGGTTGAATGTGCAGCTTTCCCGTTGTCATTTCTCAAACTTTCCTACAATCAAGTTAAACAAAAATGCAAGTTCCTCAAACATCTCCTGAAGCACATTATAAATAGATTTATGCTAACACTGAGCCAAGTCTTGCAAGGCCAATACGAGCATCGGCCTGGAACGCAGACAAAGAAATCAGAAAAAGATGAAATTAAAATAAAATAAAATTAATTTCAAAAAAAAAACACCTAGCTGCTAAGAAAGCCTTCAAGCAGTTTAGCCTATTCCACCAAAATTTACAAGAGGACACTAAGAGGGTCACACTCGTATACAAATATCAAATTGA
>JAYMSF010000294.1:0-17652 GCA_036897335.1 Silene vulgaris | reverse complement strand
CTTATATAGTTATATGTAATGATTTTGATTTTTATTGCAACTTTTTGAACTTAATGCTTAAGTAAATGATCTCATAAAATTTATTGTAAAACTCATAATTTTTAATACAAAACTCAAAAATTTTAGTATAATGCTCAGAAACTATTAAATTGGTGGTAGTACATCGGATGTATGATCTACTTACTGTCCAATTTGTGGTTTACAAGAACAGAAAAACTGTTCAGTTCTCAAGACTAAAGCTGAATGCAACATGACTGTTAATTTTCTCAAGACTATAAATAAATACACACAGAGAACAACAGCCATTCTAACCAAATTATTATTCACTACTCTAAAATTATACTCCCTCCGTCCATTTTAATTAAACGTAAACAAATGATTGTTGTTAACTAGTTGATTCAAAAATCTTTCAGATACTGCAAACATTGCAATGGTGAAGTTAAAAGAAGTGGATAGGATAAGCGCACTCTCAAATGAACTTGTAGCACACATTCTGTCTTTTCTGCAAATGAAAGATGTGATGAAAACATGCATATTGTGTAGGAGATGGAAGTCACCTGAAATTGGCTGGATATATATTGACATATGCCGAGGTGTTGAAAGTCATGAAGATATATACAGCTAATGACGATTGGGATAATGAAATGGATGGATTGATCATTGATGCAGCTGTTTTCAGTTGACAGGGCTTCAACACACTGTGAATTTACTATTGGGATCCCCTGAAGAATCATTTTTAGGAATATCTCAAGTCATATAACCTACTTCTGTTTTCGGTTATTTTTATTTATTTATTTATTTACTTTTTATGTGATAGGATTTGTGTTCTGTAACTACTTTAATGGTGGTGAACATATATCTATCCCTACTCAACCTCCGCCTGATACACTGAACTCCTCTTATTATTAACTTCTGTAGTTGCACCATTATAAAGAAAAGAAAATACTATCAAGCTCCAGAAGTTCATCCAAGTTTAAATTCAGAGTTGAAAAAGTAACTATTGCATAAACGGCGAGCTGAGTTTTGTTGGTAGTAAACGGTCGAAGGCGAGATCAGAACGAGTTTTTGATGTAATGGAGAATACCTACGAGAACCAAGCCATGTATTTGCTAAATAATGATCTTTTGCTACAAATATCGTTACAGTTATAAAATCCACTCATACTTGGCAAACAAAAGCCCATGCATATTAATAGGCTTATGGATTCACATCTCATAGGAATCCTTTCATCGTAAACTGTTACATATTTCACAAGCGAAAAATCCGACCATGTGAGTTATTTACCAGACAACACAACTTCCAGCAAGAGCCAACAAATCACCTCCCAAAATTCGTCACAAAAAACGGACAAATGTAGAACAAAGTGCATATTTGAGGGAGGCGGCAAGGACATATTGCGAGTCAGGCTGTTTTAAGATAAACAGAAGCCAGCTGTAACCCTTCTCATTATCTCCAGTAGTAGTTATGAGAGGCAAAGAACCTGTAATCCGGGTGATTTACATTAAGATGCCGGAGCCACTCGTCAGCAGCTCGCATCAGCGAGTTGGCTTTTGGAGATTCATCGCCTCCATTTTGATCCCACATCGAGATTTTGAATTTGTAACATGCCATTCCAAATATTGGCAGTGGCAAGCGATTTGAGACTTTGCTTGGAGACGAAGTAAAGAGACATTGCCATTCATTCCTCCTCCCTGTAAACAAGAAGAAACAGTCAGCATAAGGAACAGAAAAGGCTGTATTGAGCTTTTACCAGTAGAGAATGGTGAGAGACATACCGCTAATAGGAGTTGATAATGAATGAAATGTCAAAAAGCACGAATCCAGGTTCTGGAGGGTTGGACCTGTAGGTATTCTGTAGATTGGATACCTTTATTCAAACAAAAAGACAAAACGACCACAGAGTCAGGGTCCTCTAGACACATCTTAACAAGAACATAATGCCCCAGACTCAGTTAGAAGTATCTCACATGAAAATCAACATGTCAATTTGTTTACAACGTAGAGTACAAGTACCGTAGCAATGTCCAAGTGTTCTACTTGAGTACATGAGATAATATGAAGAGTCAAACTAATATAGATGAAATATTGAGGTTATTTTATTATATTCTAGTGCCAATTATCACATTGACCTACGGCTTCCTAACCATATAAGGCATCTACTCAAAAGAATACGAGTGGATAAGGTTAGAAAAGCTTACCATGCAACAGATATCCAACTTGATGATGACAGATCGCAGCTCCTATAGGTATTCAGTTCTGGGAAACGAGACGCAAGTAATGATATCTGTTATATGAAATTATGAGTTAGAAAGGAAAAGACCAATGAATAATGGAAACAAATTAACATTGCGAGCACAAGAGCAGATCCTCTGTCTCATCTCCTGTTCCACCACCTTCTTTTGACATATCACACTCTTGAAATAATTTACACAACTGATTTTTAATATGAAAGTGTGACGTGTCTAAAAAGGGTGGTGAGACAGAAGGCACAAATGGATAGAGGAACTGCGAGCAGAGTAATTGCTCTAACTACTAACCTTGTCAGCCAAAGGTTCCCGACTGAAAGGAGTATCATGCTCAAAATATTCAAATATAAGAACACCCGTAGAACTGGAAGATTCCCCTTCATCGCTGGATGAACCATTTAAAGGTTTAACTTGTAGACCCTGTAAACTATTCAACTCGGTAACTTGCCACGGTCTCCACACATCATGAGAGTTCAATCCTCTTTCTGCTTCACAATCACTGCTGCCATTACTGCTGGGTTCTCTGGATGACTCGTCACTCTCCTCTCCAGGCCTCCTGTAATGCGACAAACCAGGAAATAAGTATCAGCAGACGGTATTATAAGCCAGACATTGAAAATGTGTCTCCTAAATAATTCAGCCAATGGTAATCATAAACAGAGAGAAGCTCCCTTCTTTGAGCAAAATAAGGGATCCAACAGACACTTGAGAGTAACAGAAAATACAACGGAGAAAAAAGAGAATGAGAATAGTGAAAGAGAACACAGACGTTATTATCTCTACTTAGAGGTTGGCCAAGCTTTGTTAACACCAACAAAACCCTAGACTGGATATGATTTTGAAGTCGGAAGTAGCTATTCTGGTGTTGGGACTTGGGACGACATTAACCCAATTCAACGAATGGGGCCGTCAATGCGGGGTAAGAAAACCAGGAGAAAGTGGAAAGAAGAGAAATCATGATAGTAAAATGAACATCAATAAATGATAAATCAATGTCAAGCAAGGAAAAGCAAAAGAGAAAATATGATGAACATGTTTTGATTTTTGAATAAGAAATATTAAGATATATGTAAATACTCCGTAAAAGATATAAAAATGAATGAAATTATTAGGACCAAAAATTAAGAGATCTAAGAAAAATAAAGAAAAGATCCAAAACATAAACAAGAACTAATCAAATAAGACAAATCGCAAAAGCAATACAATGCCAGATATGTATTGGAACTCTACTCCCATATTCCTATTTTATCCGGACATAGCAGTTAGCACTAGACTACCATAATATATTTGCACCCTCATAAAATATTTTATCCGGACCAAAAATTGAAGTAATACCTAAGCCAAGTAAGACAACAATCTGTTGGAACAGCCAAAAATCTGAACCTTCCCCAACACCAAGGAAATAAAAAGAGACGAGCAAAAGCATTACAGATCCACATATTAAGAATCTCTTGGGTTACTTCAACATATACAATGTTTATACCTCTCATTAACATTCCAACCACAGCCAAATTAGACCCTTCATATCCTCCGGATTCAGACGTGCAATAAGCATCAAACATACAGATTATTAATCCCAGTATAAACCGTTACTTTTTTTTATCTTTAGACATCTTCCTGCATCAATAACTTAAACTGAAATTTACCATGCTGTGAATGAAACTACAACTAGAGTCCCACTCCCCACTATGGGCCAAACCCCATAACGGCATAACAAAATAACAAATTAGAAGACGAGTTATAATAAAGTGGGCGAAAATGGTATACATCATGATACATCCTCATTGTCCAGACTACCAATTACCAAATCCCCTCCTAGAAAGTTAATCCATATATTTTTTTAGACCCATTATACTACCATAATCAAACTACATCAACCGTGAGATTTGTGACCAACAGTTCATTGGAAAACTCAGAAGAGAAATATTTAGAGGAATAACAAAGCCATAGCCTTCAAATCAGAGGTTAATCATATATCCCTCGTTCGTTTTTTTACTAAGCATAACCTAAAGAGATGGAGATCCTTTAGTTAAGCCATGTGGTAGGCCTGTAAGCAAGAATGCCCGAGTAAAACAAAAAGAGATCTAAAATTTGTCCTTCAATGCTTTCTATATACACATGAATCAATCATGCCCAATGCTCCTAAAGAACTGCCTAAAGATTTACTCCACAACGCAGACGCAAAACTTTAATGATAGCTTCCAGGCATCAAATAAGAAAGCACTAATTGAAAAACAAGGGCGACAAGAGGGAAAGCAAACCACCAAAACTAAGTATGAAAACGGTATGGAAAACAATAATTCAAAAGAGCTAACCTGGTTTTGGGGAAGGGCTTGGATGGGTCTATGTACAATTGAATGCCAGACAAATAAGGGACATAATACTGCACAACGGAATCGCTCCCATTTAACAACAGGGGCACTCCAGCCCCATATGCACTCCACTCCTTAAAGGACTCCCAAAGATCACCAAGCACAAAGTACTGCCGAAACTCATCCTCCTTAGTTTGCCACCCCTTCATGCTCGTCTACATTGGAGAAATCAGTAAAATGTACGTCAACCAACAATAGACCTTGCTATCCAAACATTTGTACATCCTATAAACATTACTCCTCCAAGTCTTCAACAATACATTTCGATTTTTTTCTAGCAACCCACATTCTCACCTATCTACCACCCAAATTAGATGCATTTAATTTTAAAATATCAGATGCAACCCTCTTCTTTCCAACCATGTTCTTTCCGATTTATTTTAATTAAGTTCAGTTCATTTTTGTTCTTCACTTCAGTCCATGTAGTTTCAGTCGAAAAGAACGGGGCCTACAGTTACTCATCCTACCTATCTAGTATCTACCACTCAAATTAGAACTAAAATATCAACTTAATTTCAGTATATATCTGTAAAAATCCATAACTTTTCAACTTAATTTCAGTTCAGTCAGTTAGTTTCCGTCCAAAAGAACAGGGCCGTAATCTAACCATTAATTAAAATGCAAACAAAAAATAAACTGTAGGACAGTAATTAAAGAAAATACCCTGGAGAAATACTGAGCCTGAACTGAAGGAGTAGTATACTCCAAGAACCGATCCAAATTCGTCAAATTCATCGAATTCGACAACGACGACGCGACATCTGGCGTCGCAATCGCCGTCCCCATACTAACACTCGTCGCCGTCGAAACAGACTCATCTAACTCCACCCGTTGCTCCACCGCCTTTTCCTTCACCGCCGCCGCCGCTACCTCCGCTGTTGACGGCAACTTTTGCCGGCGATGATTCGCCTGATTTCGATTAAAATGCAGAGTTTGATTTCTTTCATCTTGATGTTGTAGTTGATTTTGCTTCAATAATTGTTGTTGTTGTTGCCGACGAGCAGGTGGATTATAAAATCGATCACCAGTCCTACTCCGACAAAACGACGCCGTCGACATTTCAATTATCCAATAATCAAACCCTAATAAAATTCAATTGATCGCAAAACTCGTAAATTAGATCTTGGATTTAGTTTTCTAGTGTTTAAGTTTCGGTTTCTAGGGTTTCGAATTTAGGGATTTTTATAATTTTTTTTTTGGTTCTGCAGTGAAGAGAGTGGAGTATAGTACGAGACTAAGTAATTCAATGAAGAGAAGTAGGAGGCGAAACGACGCGGTGACACACAAAATTCTGTGTTCTGTTTGTTCTGCAAATATGTGATTCATCATTCATTCATCATCATTTTGTCTTTCTGATCTTTGGTTCTGATTCTGACAAGTGTCACTCTACTTGGCCACCTGGTTTAAATTGACTGTCAACTAATTCCAATGGGTCCTCTGCTAAACCGTCTTATTTTAAAATTGGGACCTTTAAAATTTGTTAAAATTTGCGAAAGTTTGAAACGGTTAAATAAAGAGTAGTGTTCTTTCAAAGACGAGTTTTACTCTTTTATGTACAAAATTGACCATTTTACCCCTTTTATTTTAACACCATGATTTTCAAAGTTTATTGTCATTTCTAATCTTTCTTTCATCTTCCTCTCTCGGCCACAAATACCACCATCACCATTCACCACCACCCCTGCTCCACTTTGTTACCACCATTGCTCCACCCTCTCTTCTGCTCCACCGCCTCCCAGACCCAGCCCTTCCCCCACCTAAACAAACGCGTCCCCTTCTTTGCCACCGTTGATCGCCCACCAGCGCCCCTCCTTTGACCACCAGACCTTCGCCCACCGCCCCCTCCCTCGACCAACCTGCCACCTAAGATCCCCGCCTCCTTGCACAATACGAACACCATTTCAATATGAGAACAAGATTTGTGATCAATCAATTTGATGAGTAGTTGATTAATTGATTAATTTCCGAGAGGAAAAGAGGAAGGAAGAACTTGTATTTTTTTTTTAAACAAGGATAAGTTGTGGAAAATTTATGGAAAAAAGTTGATGAAAGAGTAAAACTCGTACACTGAACAATTAATATTTAAATTTAATCTGAAGTCAAACAATGTTTTAATTTGTTTCAGTTTAAATTTGAATCCGATCCATTTGAGTTTTTTTATTTTTTTCCACAAGGTAAGAAAACTAAATTGTTCTTCTAGGGTGGGACCAACATTTCACATCTTTTCGAATGAGGGATGTAAGTTGAAGTCATCGACTTTTAAACCACCTCAAAAGAGTTGTATAAGAATGTCCAATAGAAGCCAAAAACTCATGGCCTCACGAAAACAATGTTTAATAATCACTTGCTCAAAAAAACGAAGGTATAATTTCACATTTTTAATAATACTTGAAATTTCTCAATTCTCACGAAATTTGCGAAGTAGTACGTTTGAGTTGTTTTGCTAGTTCACATTATGGTCCCATGGCACGTTACATTTCGCTTACGTACCTGGTCCAAGAAAGACAGTCCACAAATTCAATTTCCACATTTATATGTTTCAGAATTCCAGTGAACCAGTGAATGCTGTCCTTGGTAGTAAAACTACGTTTCGATGGATTGTAGCTTGTACTCTTGTACAGTCATAATAATGTCGTATCCAACCAGTTATGTCATCTGCGATTCAATGTCTAGATAATTTGACATTAACTCCATACAACTATACAAGTTAGTAACAGATCTTTTACCTCTTCGTCGTTTCCATTTGGTCTCGTTCGACAGTGTACATCAGCGATCAGAAATTCAGAGCAAATGGCAAAAAAACAGATTATAAAAATTATACGTAGTTGCAAAATGCACCGTATTCAACAAGATGGAGTATTGGATGGCTATTGTCAATCAATGTGTAGTCTACAATAAGAATTTGTGTAAAATAAATGACTATCAAATGAGCACGAAACAATCTAGTATGGTTATCTCATGACCTTTGAAGGAGGATAATCGGGTTTTGCATACAGAATATATTTTACCGGGGAAAGAAACCACAATGCAGTTACTGTTGACAATTTCGATTCAAAGTTCTAAGTTATCATCCTTCATAACATTACCACTGAACTAACTTAAATTCGACGAACTGATATTTCATACTCCGTAGATCACAGTTCCAGGCAAAATGAAGGGAAGACTGGTAGATGGAAGCCTGGAGGGGATAAGTACAGATGTGAAAAACAAGCGGTGGGGACGATGGACAATGGACAAGAACAAGATGAAGAGAACAAAAGATTACATATTTGGATTGATGGAGACCTTTTGGCTTCTTGTTTCGATGTTTTTGGAGATTTGTCATTTCATTTCTGCCCTTCGCATTATTCCCATGGGATATACTCTCCCCTGTGAACCAAAGAACAATGTAGAAGGCTTCAAGGTTTACAAAAATGAAATGAAAAAAACACAATCTAATGAAATGAAGGAGATTTCGAAAAACATACACAGAGTACAATACTACAATCTAATGACATGAAGTCAGTACCACCAATGGTCGTATTTAGTAAAATCCGTGTTTTTTTGTGTGTATAAATGTATGTAGTCTTGAGTTCAATTTAGATGACAAATAACTTTAGCCATGTTATTATCTGGACTTAACTGAAGTCCAAAAAAAAAAAATTATATGCAGAGGAAGGCAAGTAAATGACTGAGACAACGGAGCAACACCGAATAATAAAATTTCAGTTTTACCTTGCCATAGTCTGTTTTATTTATCCTCCCTGGATCGTACTTCTGTAAATCCTTGGCTGCTGCCTGCTGCTGCTTTAATAATAATTATCAACTGAAAATACAAATACACAATTTATAAACCCTTGTTTCTATGACATACACAATGCTAGGTCACCCATTGGTAAACTTAAGACGGATATACCCGTCTTAAACAAGACTGTGATGTTCTCATCAAAAGGAGGATTGAGCACTACTCAGGCTCCACTGAGGCATATACAGCAATGTTCTCATAAGTCACAACTCCTCCCCAAGTGGTTATTTACCAGAATCACAGGCATCTCAAATCAAGCAAAATGTGAAAATTAATAAGATACCGAGAGTCAAAATCAAGACCTGAATTTAAAACTCGTTAATGTTACGTTGTCTTCAAGAATCCTTTTATGCAAAAGAAGTCTACTATACATAGCAAAATATCAAACACATTGCCATCACTAAATTTAATCATCGAATATTTGGTCTCGCGATAGAGAAGATAAGTAGCTCATTTAGAGAATCTTACCTTTATTATCCATGAATTAAAATAACACAACGAGGCATATCACATATCGACTTTTAAGTTATTGTCACGTGCAAATCTTTATGTAATTGAATCATTTTCCTACTTTTTTTTTTTGGAATTTCTCTCGTGGAAAAATGACATGTTCTTTACTCCAAAAATGTCATGGAATAATTGAATACGGTAAATATCCTTCCACTTGCCGCGCACAAATATCACATTTGTGGAGTAGACCCTCTATAGTAAATCCTATTCAAATAAGTGGAAGCTAAATGGCGAAGGCCCAGGCGGAGGTGGCGAACACCCTGGCTGATGACCGAACCACTGTTACAAAAAAGTATTCAAGCGAAAATGGGCAAGTTAGAGGATTTGTGTCTGGGGATGGCTGATGTTTTATCTCATGGCTCACTAATACAAATAACAAAACCGCTATAAGTTGCAAATTTAATAGAGATATATCACCCAAGTTTAAAACTAAAGACACACCACACTGCCACACATCATAAGAATCCTGCGTACATAAATTATTGACGAGGCCTGAGGGGCAGGGGACTAAGGGTACGCCAAAGGGGCTCAATATTTGTGCAAAATCTAACACAAGTATTACTGTATTAGTAACTTCTGTTGGGATCATATAAAGGCGAGTGCTGTTGATTTGCTTAGTACACGCTGTAAAATTACAGAATTCCTTGAAGCCAACATTAGCATACTCCATGATCAGTTTATCGCCTTCAGTTCCGCCCTCTCTAAAACTAGAGCAACATATAGGGCTTGTTTGGATTTTAAAAAATGGGGACAGAATTTTCTTCCAAATCTCGCTTTTGTTGAACGGATTTTAATTTGCCTATTATAAGGGAAGATGAGACATTCATTTTTTTCCCCTAAATCCCTTTACCCATATTTGCTAACCAAATAAAGTCCAGGCCTCTATTTCCCTTCCCTCCAAATTCTTGAATCCAAACACACCCATAAAGTGGATCTTTTTCACGACTCTTCAGAATCCTCCAACGAAAATAAGTGTCTTTTGACCACGAATACCCTTTTCATATTTGTACTAAAGGGTATTTTGGGAATGAACACTCTAAAGTTCCACCCTTAAACTAGGGGGCGTTTGGTTTGTCTAAGGGTAACCGAAAGGGATAAAGAGAAGGTTTCGAGGGAAAAGGAAAAGGATTACTCCTATTATTACTTCTTGTTTGGTTACCCTCCGAAAGGGAATAACCTAACCACCTACCAGCACCAATCTCTCAGCCACCACCTGCCCACCAAAAAGTGCCACTGGTCGACTGGCGACATCATCCCCGTCGCTCACCCCCTTCCTGACCCTGTTGACAAATGACAACCCTCTCCTCGAACAAAACTCCCACCACCACCCCTATAACCGCCACCTTCAAACGCCCAAAAACCTTCGATAAATATCAAC
Source organism: Silene vulgaris (assembly GCA_036897335.1). NCBI lineage: Eukaryota > Viridiplantae > Streptophyta > Magnoliopsida > Caryophyllales > Caryophyllaceae > Silene > Silene vulgaris. Next base: position 7,362 of record JAYMSF010000294.1, on the reverse strand, counting down.
TTTCTAACAAAGGTAAACCCCAAAAACTCCAGTTACCCAATCTGAAAGCGCCTTTCCTTGTGAAACAAAGATTCTCTAAGAGTGGACATCCTTCACCTCTTTAAGAGCCACTTTGACCAAAATAAGATCGGTCCATGAATCTCTCTCAATCATTCTTCTTTTTAATAGCCCACTCAAAAGAGTAATTCATGTCAACCGACCTTAAAATGTAATTCTATCCTTAGTAAGCGCGGTAGTCGTACACTCGTACACGAAAACATTGTTTCAGGCAAAGTTGGCCGTCCATCGGAATAAGCGTGTTCCTAACAATGTGTCCCAATAAAATAAAGGCAGTCCTTTTTCATCCCTATTAAACCTCCTCTCCTCTCTCTAAAAGCTAGATAGTGACCTCTAAATTTCTGAAACAAAACCATTACAGCAAATATAAAACTTTCCCTGTTTAACTTCTCTTTTCCAAAACCATCATCAACTCATAAAGGAGATGCCTTACATGCCCCACCTCTTTTACCTTTCAAATATTCCCTCCTCAAATACAAATATAATGTCATCTATTCTTTCCCAAAGTTGCACATTCAAAAACCCAATTCTTGCTCTTTCCAGACTCTTCTTCCTCCAAAATGGCTCACGAATTCGAGGTAAGGCTCTATATTTGAATCCCTTAATGTTTCGTCTAATTCATAGTATTAAATTTGAGATATGACACAGTATCGTAACTATGTTTTAAAAATTTTGGAGGTTCCTACACTGCATATTCAGTCGGTATCGGTCGTATTTATGGGGCAACGCCTGAGATTAAGTCGCATACCTAGTGTTAATACTATGGTTTAAAAACCCAAATAGCGTTTCTAAGTTTTTCTCAGTTTTCCTGCCATAAAAATGCAGAGACCGCGAATCACCGAGATACATGTACGCATGGACTGCAATGGATGTGTGCAGAAGATCAAGAAGGCTGTCAATGGGATAAATGGCAAGTATATGACTGAACTCTAAAGCTATGAATTCCTTATATATAATATAGCACCCAAAATTTATAGAATTAATAATTGGATTTGTTACCTGCAGGGATATATGATTTCTACATCGACTTCCCGCAGCAAAAGCTAACAATCATCGGAAAGGCAGACCCTGAAAGAATCATGAAAGCGATAAAGAAAGTTAGAAAAGTTGCAACATTATGTTCCCACACAGAAGCACCAGACCCAAATTCTCAGCCAATACAACCACAGCCAGATGCAGGAGCTTCACCACCAGATGGAGGAGCTCCGCCTCCAGAAGGAGGAGCTCCAGGACAAGAAGCGGGACAATGTCAACCTCTAGAACCACCACAAGCACAAGAAGCTCATCCCCCTCCACCACCAGAGCCACCCACAGACCAGCCACCTCCACCTTATCAGCCGGAAAACCCACCAGGGCAAGGTCAACAGCCAGAGTCAATCCCTCCACCCGGACAACCAGATATGCAACCAATCCCGCCATCACACCCTCCAATCCCCAACCACAGCCCACTAGAGTATGGTCGCAGCTATGGGTATGGACATGGACAAGGAGATGGGTACGGTCAGAGTTACGGGCCCAGTTTTAGACACGAGCCACCAAGCCAACATGTTTATCACGCGCCACTACATGATTATGGCTATTGTGAACGGCCCAGGCATGATTATCATGACTCACCGAATGTATCTGGTTACCATCAGCAGTATCAGCCCATGCACAACGACCCACAACCTCGATCTATTTATCACCACTCACCATCTCAACCTCCATACCATAACCCACCACCTCCAGTTTCTTATCATGAACCACCACAACCACCTGGAGGCCATTATTCTGAGCCACCTCCACAAACAGTTGCTTATCATGAACCACCTCCTCAAGCCATTCATCATGAGCAGCCACCTCAACCAGTATATGCAACTCATAATTACAATATGTACAGACCTGCTCAATCCATTACAGAATACCACTATGTGCAATCACCACCCAGATACACCTCAAACAATCGGACGAACTACTCCGATATGGACTCATATGAGTATAGCAATATCAGTGACAGGAATGCTACTTCTGTATTCAGTGATGAAAATCCAAATGCATGTACAATAGTATAGTACTTTCTTTACATTGTTCTTCTCATATCAGTTTTGAGGTAAAAATTTGAAACTTTGAGTGTAAATATGTCCCAAGACTAGAAAAAAAAATTATATTTCTTTTAAATTTAAATAAAGTAATATACAGATGAGAAAAAATGCGGTTCCTGTGTCATCTTGACTTCTTGAGGTGTAAAAACTAATGGGAAGAATATTATATTAAGGAGTAACATTAGTATCATTGCAAAGGAAAAGTCCTATAACTTAATGCTTTGGAGTTGATCCATTGAAAAGCTAATGGATACGTGACAGGAATGTAAACATACTGGTAAGAGATAATGCTGAGGCAGGAATCAGATTCTGGGCTTTTGTCCAAAGAAGAATCAATACCGATTTCTGCTTTTTCCTTAGAAAGATACAGTACACACAAGCAAATGAATACACAAATATATCCCACATTTGTTTATTACTCAGCTTTTGTTTAAGCTAATAATTCTGCTAATTTATTCATCATTAGCCAAAAGTATTTTCTCCACAGAAATGAATTCAGCACAATTAAAATGTGGGAATGAAAGTGAGTGGGGACAAGTGATGGCATGCATGGCAGATGTATCGGTGAAACAAGTAAGGTGGAGTTGGGCTACTGGAATAAAAGGCGGCTGTTCATGGACTCATGGCAGATGGTACTAGCTCGGGTAATGCTGGAGTCGGATTCTCTGCAACTCATAAAGCTTCTCAATTCTCATAAAATCCCGGCAAGTTAGTTGGGTAACGTTGTTGAAGATATTTGAAGCCTTGCTAATTGTTTCGATAATATAAGATTTAGCTTTGTTAAACATAGTGGTAATACAGCTGCTCATAGCCTCATAGTATAGCCTATTATATGCGTTTGCAGTTTGGATAAATAGACTCGAGTATGGGAGGTTTCGTGTCCAGACTCTTTAGCGGACATTGAATCTTTCGGCCTCTGATAATTAATAATATGGGCTTCAAGAAAAAAGTGGATGGGGACATATAAGCACTAACCAATGGTTAATTGTTAACTGTTACACTGATCATTGTTTTCTTATCTGATTCTGTAACATAACTGCTAAATACCAAGTCTCAAAAGTCAAAATTGTCGCTTCTTATTCGAAGTTAAAGGGAACTAAAACATTAATTAAAAAATTTTAGGTGGGTGAATTGTAACTTAGGTAATGAAGCACTACAAAACAATTATGCATATGCGAAAGTAGGTTGAACAAAAGCAAGATATAAAGCACCTATGTGATAAAACCTATGTAGCACCACGTTTAATATGACAAAGAGGGCAGGAAGCTCTATATTTAAGGGTAGTAATGATGTAATGTGAAGGAGCTTAAACAAAGGATTCATGTGGAAAAATTTTCAAGAAAAAGAAGAACCTTATGCTGATCAAAAGTCGTCATGGCCCAAAATAAATGATATCATAATCAAATTTTTAGCTAATAAAAGCATTTTGGAAACAGTAAATAAAAAAACACTAGCATCTAGCGAGCACTTCATAATTGCAGGTCTACAACAACGCTAATGAGAAACAACATGACACAAATTTGAAGACCTTACTGCGTTAGCATCATATGTCATACCTTAGTGTAGTAACTACTACCTGTACTCCTTTTCCTCGCAAAGACTATCTTAAACCCTACTTAGTTATTCACTCTCACCAAGACCTTCAATGGTTCAGCCTCATTAAATTTCCTTTTAAACTTTCTACGTAGTGAAAGCAAGAGATTGAGAAAAGCAGCAGTGGCAGCAGTATAAGCAACGTCATAACTCCATAAACTTTGGCAGGGTCGGGTGTACATAGACTTGCCTCTTTGTGTTTACGGGTGACTCATCGTGAAATTGCACTAGGGCAAGAGAGAAAACAAAGAGGCGCTAACCATTACTCTTTAGCTACTTTGAGAATGCTAACTCATCATGAAATTGTACTAGGGCAAGAGAGAAAAACAGAGGCGCTAACGTTTACTCATTAGCTACTTTCAAAATTATAAATAATGTTCATTATGAAGTCGACAAACAATAAATGAGAGCAAAACCTCGTATCTTATTCATTATCGTCTTTGCTACTTGTTTGGCATTCATTGACATCTTCGGCATAAAGAAGTTCAACAAAGCTGTTATCCTCATCTTCGCTTCCAACCATCTCGTTTTTTGTGTAGCAACAAGTGAGTCTTCAGATGGGTAGCCTAGTCAATCTGTCGTAGCAGACGTCAACTGTTAGGTGTCACTGTATTCGTAAAAAAATATTATTGAAATAAGGTAATATCATGCACAAACCTATGCAATAACATAATTTAAAAGATCAGTAAAATGTACTATAGAGCAGCAGACCATTTGGCTTACCAATCTGGAAGACATGCAAATGTTCAGCCATGTCAAAAGAACAAAAAAACTTGGACGATTTTTGGTAAACAGCCTAAGTAGTAAAATTCAAACAACTACAGGGATAAAGGTATACAGTTGATATCTATAATCTAACTTATAGGACAGAAAAGGCAAAGAGCAATCAGGCGAAATTCTGGATAAATGTACCATGATCAAAAACCCTGGTTACAGCTTGATTATAGTCAGGTTCAGAAGATTGATATTGTCTACTCTGTCATGATCAAGAACCCTTGGTGCTGGAAGCAAAGCTCCTTCAGCATTGTGATATTCAATGCTGTGTTTGTTAGACGAACCAAAACGAATATTACAGATATTGATGATGCAATACTCCTACCCCAAAGCGCAACTTATATGTTTTCAGAAGGCAGGCTAGAAATTAAGGTTAGACAAGGCATGCTACCTAGACTCTGGAGCCCGAACAAAACACAGCAGCATGATTTTAAGTATAGAATTACTGAAACAGCAGCAACAAATACTCTACGTCTCTAACGACCACTAAGACAGTTGGGTCATTAGCAAATCTCCTGGTAGTGTTTGCTAAGTATAATAGTATATTACTTCTCCTGATTGGGCCTCCAACAAAGCATATTCGACAAGATAACAATAAGCAACCACTAATTACTTAATAGACAAGTTAGCACAGGGATGAAAACCACACAAGTGAACTCATAATTATACAATTTCATAGCCCTCAAAACAAAGTTTAGGATTAGATACAAGTATACAACATCACCCCAAAGTGTCAAGAGCGGTCAGGTAGGGTAAGAGAGTTTGGATGTACGCAGGCTTCCTACAATGTCAAGTTGTCAACTGCATAAAATAAGTGTTCCCGGAATGTCCATGAATAGATGATCTTCGAAATTAAGACACATGCAATGGCCTGGAATGATAGGACTACTACCAGGAACCATAAAATTCATGGTCGAGGCAGTTAGGCCTTGTTGAACACTAGCATGTTGCATTCTCACATATCAAAGAACCAAACAGAAACACGTTGTCATCTACTTGGTAATTGGTTACAGAACTATGCAGGACAAAGAACGCTCACAACACAAACAGTCAATTCGGAAGAGAAATCAAGACAAACTCACCTCGAGTTTGTAGCACCAGTCCTCCAGTTGTTTCTTGATTCGACAAGGCTGACTCAGTGGCGGAAGTAATCCATCCCTAGGAATGTTAAACTTCAAATCCGTCCCCTAATGAAGAACAATTTTCTCGAAATAAGGGTTTTATCAAGAAACCTTGCCCAAGGAACACATGAATAGATGCAAGCTCAACTACGCTTTGAATTCTTGCAGCAGATATGGCAGCTGAGGCTCTACTGGCGAATTTGTATGGTCTACATCCAAAGATATAGATCTCTATAGATTCCATCATACGCAGGTCGACAACATCCTCCCTATACCGAAATACACAAGAGGGTGTTTCATTGCAAGAACACAACTTGCAGGTTTCTTGCTTCTGTCTGTTATCTACAGTCCATACTACAACATCTCTTGCCAACGGCAGAAGAGAAGACAAATTTACCCATCCTACACCGCCAGCAGCTATATGTGACATTTTGACTACACCATAAAGCTTGAAGAATGGTAGTGTATCGCGTCCCCAACACTCCGACATTCTGACACGATTGGGCGCATACAGAGATACAAAAATCAGAATCAGGTGTAACTTTAAGAATCTCTCTGCAGGAGATGACACATATAGAAAATAGTGAGAAATACGAAGTATATTCAATTGTCTTCCGATATTCAAAGTTCTCATAACACTGATGCAACATGCAAGTGAACCAATAAGCAAATAATCAAAATCTGTGTGGCAGTCACTACTCTTCCATTTCAATCTGTGTGGCAGTCACTACCCACCAGAAATCCGTCAAACGTAACTACGCCTCTGAATTCATTTCAAATAAACAACTACCAAATGTAGCTCATTCCCCCCGTAAATCATTCCTTCCTAAATCCTATCAAAGGAAACCCACTTCATGCAGTGTAATCAATGGAAAGGTGCCCTCTTTCCTCTTCCTGAGGACACAAATTTGTCTCATAAATCGACATAACATACGAGAAATTCAGTTTTTCCCGTATTCAAAACATGGTTACTGGATTCGCTATGAATACGTCCTTACCAATTAGCGATTCCCTCTTATAGAAGGTGTGTTCTATGCATTTTCAGTAGGCAACATGATAGAATTCGCTTTGAACAATTCGCAATTCGTAGGGTACCGAGCGAATTCGGTAACCATGATTCAAAATCACAACTACAATGGCTTAACCCCAAATCATTTCGAGACAAAGGCTTTGATGATGTTGTGGCCTAATCCCTTACTTAAACCAACCCTATTAATAACAACAAACATCAATATCAAAACTTTAATAAATTCCAATAAAATGCACAACACACAAACATGAACAACAAAAATGTCACAATTAAAGCATAGCCATATTATGATTATCCATAGATTACCCTAAATTCCTAAAACCCTGCTTAAACCCTCACAGAGCAATTACCCCCATAAATAAAAAGGTAAAAATACACAAACAACAGCAAATACTACATCTTGACAGATGAACTGATAAGCTAGAGGGTAATAAAGAATATAGAAAAATAAGTTACCGTGAATTAATGGGAAGAAATGAAGAGAAGGGCTGAAAAACAAGCCGTGTTATGATAATTGTGAATTGTGAAATCCGAGTTTGGGTCGAATATGGCCAGTTCCCATTGAAATTATGAAAGCGGTTATCATCGAGTTTGGACACGGTCCGGATTCTCTCCATTACCTAAAAAGAAATGGACCTTCATTATTTTTAGACGGTCCGGATTAAAACTTCGGACGATCTAATGGTTGTAATTATTTCATTAAATT
>JAYMSF010000293.1:0-17658 GCA_036897335.1 Silene vulgaris | reverse complement strand
GATTTTATAGTTGTACTAAATATGTTTAGGTTTCTGCCGATGATATCTTGCCCTATTGGTTAGGATGCCTTCTCTTGGGTCGGATATCCAACCCTCATTTACACTGTCTATTGTATTGACTCTTACATTTCCTCTAAATTAAGTAGTAGTTGTTGTGCTTCGGCACGTCTCTTGTATTGACTTTAGGCTGTCTCTACCAAGCAGGATGGAAGTGCAGTCTTGGGTTTGTTTATCTCATCAGTAGTCATTTGGTTCATTACTTCATTTCATCCTTTTTGGACTCCTTGGGTGTAGCATTATTTTTGTATGTTAGGCCTGATTTTGGTGTGCTGTGTGAGGAAAGCGAAGCTTTTCATGTCACTAAGTTTACCTGTGGGACATATCAATTTTGATTGGATGAAATGTGATTGTTGTCCAACTTTTTTTGTGTCTTAGGGTTGGGTTTAACTCGGTGTACCATTTAACGGACTTGCCATCGTTTGTGAGTGGGAAATATGTCGTACTGTTCGATCCTCAAGGAGTTTATCTTCCAAATGTTTCTGCTGCCAACCCAGGAAAGCGAATAGAATATGTCAGTTCATCAGCTATGTCATTGTATACAGATCAATTCTTTCCGTATTGTGTCTTTGGCTGTGACATGAAAAGCCCTTTCAATGGGACCCTGTTTCGTTTCCCTTTGAGGAATGCAGATCAGGCATCCAACAGTAAACTTTCAAGGCAAGCATATTCTGAAGATGATGTTTCTTCTATGTTTGGGCAGCTTTATGAAGAAGGAGTTTTTTCTCTGCTCTTTCTCAAAAGCGTGTTGTGTGTAGAAATGTATGTTTGGGATGTTGGGGAGACTGCACCAAGTAAAGTCTATTCATGCTCTGTCAACTCATCAGGCAACGATATAATTTCACATCGTCAATTACTTTTGAGGTTGTCGAAGTTGTCCAACAATCCTACCTTTGAAATGGACTCCTTCATGCTAGATTTTGTCAGTGAGGCTGTCAGAGGAAGCTCCATTGAGAAAAAGACAGACACTTATTACATAATTCAAGCCATGGCATCCGCATCCAGTCGGATTGGCTCCTTTGCAGCCAAGGCTTCAAAGGAATATGATATTCACCTTCTGCCGTGGGCATCAATAGCTGCATGCATCTCAGATGATTCCTTTGATGTGAGTGGTTTCATAAGTTTTTATACTGCTCTTTGACACTCAAACACTGCCTTGTGTGCCCGTTAAGATTGAGATTAGTGTGTATCTCGTCCTTCTAAAGTCATCCAAAACTAGAGCTCATTAGTCATATTTAATATTTTTATTACCTAATCCATCCAATTTTTTCATGAACATGTGAATCGCGAACAGTCGTTGCCTTAATGAGGTTTGACATAATATCCTGAAGGGGAAGACTTATTGTCAGCCATACTACTGCTGGGATGATTGTGTCGTGAACTGGTGTTTTTATCTTGATAAATTTTACATATGATTGATGTTAAATTCATAGAAATTTGATGTGTTAATGTTCACCGAAGGTAGCTTGATGTATTAAAAGACTAGAATTTTGATATTAGTCTTTGTGCAAGTTGATGGTGCTAAAAAATGTTTCTCAGCATATGGTAAAGAAAGTTGTTTCTGTGGAGGTTGCTCATTGTTTTTTTTTCTATGCTTAATATGAGTTGTCAAGAGTAAGAACTTCTGCCTTGTATGGGTTTGAGTTGGGTATGATTGGTGGTCACCACATCTTTGCTGGATAAACAGAAGCTAGTTGCAAGGTATGCGGGCTGAAAATGTACTTCGATCGGCTGCTCCTAAACTTCTGAATTGTTAAAATTGGATATTTCTACGCCCTTATATTTTCTACTTAATATACTTTCGGTTCATAATATGGATTTTCCTTTTCCTTTTTCCCCCTTCAGTTTTTCTTGCCCTGTTTTCCCTTTCCATTTTCTATCTGTTTTCTCTCATTTCCATTTTTTCACTGTTCTCCCACCTCACGTTGACGGTTCTTTATGACGTTTCGGATTAACCATCTCAAATCATTTTGGGACTGAGACTTTGATTTTGTGTATAGATTTAACTATTTAATACTTCATAAAACAGTGATTATAAGTTAGTAAGTTACTGTAGATGACCAAGAGAAGTTGCATTGCTGCACATCACAACACTGAATTGGATAGTTCAGAATTTTATTCCATTTTAGGATTGGGTTCAAGCTCGTAAAACGCAACCTACATTGAAATTGGATCTTAATTTAGAGCTTCCTAGCAACCTAGTCTGTGAACGAACTCTGTTCTAGTATGGATGATTTGGTTTGAAGGATTTCCCTACCAAATCTGAACCATGTAACAGTGTTTCAGCATCATTGTTATTTGTCAATAGAGAAATACTTATTTTTATCTTTCTTCTTTTTGCTCCTCTGCAGGATGATGCGTGCAAGAATGGCAGAGCTTTCTGCTTTCTTCCATTACCTGTTAGAACAGGATTGTCGGTTCAGGTGAATGGATACTTTGAAGTTTCATCTAATCGCCGTGGTATATGGTATGGTGCTGATATGGATAGAAGTGGAAAAGTTAGATCTGTCTGGAACAGACTTCTGTTAGAAGATATAATTGCTCCTGCTTTTAAAACTCTACTGCTTGATTTGCAAGGGCCTTTAGGGCCAACGAAACTGTACTATTCATTGTGGCCAACTGGTGACTTTGAAGAGCCCTGGAGTATACTGGTTCAACATATTTTTAAAAATATAGTTCACGCCCCTGTATTATATTCGTTCATTGAAGGCGGCAAATGGGTGTCTCCCGCTGAATCTTTTCTTCATGATGAGGAGTATACCTGCAAAGGAGAGCTTGCCAATGTCCTTTTACACCTAGGGATGCCTGTTGTTCGATTGCCCAATTCCTTGCATCACATGCTCTTGAAATGTATGTCAGATGTTCAACAGAAAGTGATCACTCCTGATTCAGTGCGATGCTTCCTTCGTAAATGCACTGCTGTTAATGATCTTGGCACTTCTGAGAGGCTACTTCTGTTGGAGTATTGTCTTGACGACCTCTTAGACTCCGATGTTGGAAGGCATGCAAGTGATTTACCTTTGCTCCCCTTGGCATCAGGCGACTTTGGATCTTTTTCCGAGGCTTCGAAAGGCATTTACTTTTTCATTTGTAACAAATTGGAGCACGAGCTTCTCCAGCAGATATCTGACCGAGTAATTGATGGCAATCTGCCGGAAAAAATTGTATTGAGACTCTTAGCTATTGCAGATTCCTCAGGTGCAAATCTTACTGCTTTTAAAATTGAAAACCTCGTCCAATTGTTCGACAAATTCATGCCTTCAGGATGGAGGTATAAGAATAAGGTTCTTTGGGAGCATGACAAGAGTCAAACTAGTCATCCAACTCCACTTTGGTTTGTTACTTTTTGGCAATATCTCAGAGATCGATGTGAAAAGCTTGCTATATTTGACGAGTGGCCCATCTTGCCATCGACTTCTAGTCATCTATATAGATTGTCATTTCAGTCAAAAATGATTAAAGCTGATAAAATTTCTGAGAAATTGAGATGTTTACTTGATAAAATTGGATGTAAGGTATTAAATCCCAATTACGGAGTTGAGCATCCTGACCTGTCACTATATGTTAGTGATGCTACTGGGCCAGCTGTTGTGGAATCAATTTTTAACATCATTTCTTCTAGTGGTGGCATCAGGAATACATGTCTTCCTGTGCTGAATGGAGAAGAGAAGGACGAGCTTCGTAACTTCCTTCTTGATCCAATGTGGTATGTTGGAAGCTATATGGGCGATTCTAATGTATCAAAATGCAAAAAGCTTCCGATTTATAGAGTTCATGGTGTAGAATCTGACGATAGTTTATGCTTTTCTGATCTAGCTGGTTCTCAAAAATATCTTCCACCAGCCGATGTCTTAAACTGCTTCCTTGGAGACGAATTCATTTCTCCCTCCTCTGAAATTGAAGAGAACATACTACATAGATATTACGGATTGGAGCGAATGGGTAAGGCACATTTCTACCGGCGGCAAGTGTTCAGTAGGATCAAGGATCTGCCAGCCGAGGACCGGGACCGGATCATGCTCTCTGTTCTGAAAGACTTACCACATTTATGCATCGAAGATTCTTTATTTAAGGAATCTGTGAGGGATTTAGAATTTGTGCGCACACATTCAGGGGCTTCCAAGTGTCCTGGTGCTTTGTATGACCCTAGGAATGAAGAGCTACATGCTTTACTTGAGGACACTGATCTCTTCCCCTGTGGCGCATTTGAAGAACCAGATATCTTGGATATTCTTCAGGTTTTGGGCCTAAGGACTTCAGCATCTCCCGAAACAGTCATTCAAAGTGCTCGATATGTAGAACAAATAAGACAAGAGAATCCCGAGAAGGCGTATTTGAGAGGGAAGGTTCTCTTCGCTTATGTGGAGGCAAATGCACATAGATGGGCAGCCATTTTACTTGGTGATGATCATGGGACGCTGAACAAAATGTTTTCACGAGCAGCAATTGCGTTCAGGCCTCGGAATATGAAATCTGACCTAGAAAAGTTTTGGAATGATCTTCGACTGATATGCTGGTGCCCGGTTCTTGTTTCTGCTCCTAATCAGGCTTTACCCTGGCCCGTTGTATCTTCTGCAGTTGCTCCGCCAAAACTAGTAAGGCCCGGGACAGACTTATGGCTTGTGTCAGCTAGCATGCGAATACTGGACGGAGAGTGTTCGTCGACAGTGCTGTCCCACCAGCTTGGTTGGTCTTCACCACCTGGTGGAACTGTGGTTGCTGCTCAGATTCTCGAGCTTGGAAAGAATAATGAAATTGTAACTGATCAAGTCTTTAGGCAGCATTTAGCTTTAGCAATGCCAAGAATATATGCTAGATTGACAGAGATAATTAGTACAGATGAAATGGACATCGTCAAAGCTGTTCTGGAAGGATCCAGATGGATTTGGGTTGGTGATGGATTTGCAACTGTGGAAGAGGTCGTTCTAAATGGTCCTTTACATATGGCTCCATATATTCGTGTCATACCCGTTGATTTAGCCGTCTTCAAAGAACTATTCCTAGATCTTGGGGTGAGAGAATTCTTAAATTTTGCTGATTACGCCAAGATTCTGTGTAGAATGGCTACACGAAAAGGGGATGATCCTTTGACTGCCGAGGAGCTTTCAGCTGCTATACTGATTGTGCAACATTTGGCTGAAGCATCGCTTCATGAAAAGCATGTATTGGTCTACTTACCTGATGCCTCTGGTCGTCTCCTACCTGCTTCTGATTTAGTATATAATGATGCCCCTTGGTTACTTGGATTGGAAGATTCCGACAATTCCTCTAATGATGGCTCTAGTCTGCCATTGCGCGCGAGGAGATCTGCTCAAAGATTTGTGCATGGTAACATATCGAATGATGTTGCAGAGAAGCTTGGTGTCTGCTCACAAAGGAGGTCACTGCTTGCTCAGAGTGCCGATTCAATGAACTTGAGTTTATCAGGGGCTGCTGAAGCTTTTGGTCAACATGAAGCATTGACCACGAGACTAAAACATATACTTGAGATGTATGCGGATGGACCTGGGATTCTTTTTGAGCTCGTACAGAATGCCGAGGATGCTGGAGCCTCAGAGGTCAATTTTCTGTTGGATAAGACTCAGCACGGAACTTCATCTCTGCTTTCGCCTGAAATGGCAGACTGGCAGGGTCCGGCTTTATATTGCTACAATGACTCTATCTTCAGCCCACAAGATCTATATGCAATCTCACGTATTGGTCAGGATAGCAAACTAGAAAAACCTTTTGCGATAGGTAGGTTTGGGCTAGGATTCAATTGTGTTTACCATTTCACTGATATCCCTTCATTTGTGTCTGGGGAAAACATAGTGATGTTCGATCCACATGCCCAAAATCTGCCGGGAATCTCGCCATCTCACCCTGGTTTGAGGATCAAGTTTGTAGGGAGAAGGATTCTGGAGCAATTTCCTGATCAGTTTTCACCATTTTTGTATTTTGGATGTGACTTGCAAAATCATTTTCCTGGTACGCTTTTCCGGTTCCCTCTTAGGACTCCCAGTGTCGCTCCTCGAAGTCAAATAAAACAAGAAGGATATGCTCCTGAAGATGTGTTATCACTTTTTTCTTCATTTTCCCAGGTTGTGTCCGAGACTCTGCTTTTCCTGCGTAGAGTAAAATCCATTTCCTTATATGTAAAAGATGGCACTAATACAGAAATGCAACTTGTACACCGAGTCCAACGGCAGACTGTTCCCGAGTCAGAGCCTCCCCAACATTCGCTTCAGCATATGTTTGATCTTCTTAATGGGGATCAGCGGAAAACCGTGGACAGGAATCAGTTTCTTGATAAACTAAGTAGATTTACTGAGGATAATCTTCCAAGGAGATGTCAGAAGGTTGTGATGACTGAAAATTCATCATCATATAATTTGTCTCATGAATGGATGATGACCGAATGTTTAGGTAGTGGAAAGGTGCACAATGATTCTGCGTTTATTAAATCAAAGTCACATAAGTGTCTTCCATGGGCCGCTGTTGCTGCCTATCTGAAGTCTATCGAGGTTGACAGTGGTTCAAGTGATTATCCACAGGCTGAAAAGTCGGTGGGCTCTCTTCGCAATCGAGAGAACTTTGATGGCCGTGCATTCTGCTTTTTGCCATTGCCAATCAGCACTGGCCTACCTGTACATGTCAATGCTTATTTCGAGTTGTCTTCTAACAGGAGGGATATCTGGTTTGGCAATGACATGTCTGGTGGTGGCAGAAAGCGTTCTGACTGGAATATATACCTTCTTGAGCATGTGTCGGCCCCTGCTTATGCTCATCTGCTTGAGAAGTTGGCAATGGAAGTTGGGCCTTCTGAGTTGTTTCTTTCGTTTTGGCCAACAAGATTAGGAGGAGAGCCTTGGTCATCTGTGGTACAGAAACTATATACTTTTTTTGCTGATTACAATGTCCGTGTGTTGCACACAAAAGCGAGAGGTGGTCAGTGGATCTCAGCAAAACAAGCTTTGTTTCCCGATTTTTCTTTTGACAAGATGCCTGAACTTGTTGATGTGTTATCAGATGTTGCTTTTACCCTTGGTGACTGTTTCTCAGACACTTGTGGAAAGATTTATGGAAGTGCGATCATCGTTACATTTCTTGACACCGCAGTTGCTTAGGCTATTGTTGATACGGCGTAAATGTAAATTTACGGAGAAAAATGCATTATTATTGACTCTTCAGTATTGCCTATTTGATTTGGCAAAACCCAAGTCTGATTGCTTGTATGGTTTACCTTTGATTCCTCTGGCAAGTGGGTTTTCGGCAGCATTTAATCCAAGAGGCGTGGAAGAAAGAATTTACATTGCGCGGCAAAATGAGTATGAATTACTGAAAGAAAAAATTCCTTCCCTGTTGGTAGATAAGACAATTCCCGAAGAAGTGTATATGAAGTTGTGTGACATAGCAGAAAGTGATGATTCAAATGTGTCTTTTCTGACACCTGATTTACTTGAGAAGCTATTTCTCCGGATACTTCCGATAGAGTGGCATAATGCTAAACAAGTTAAGTGGGTCCCTGATCAGATGTCCCACCCCTCGGTAGATTGGATGAAATTGTTGTGGAGTTACCTGAGTTGAAGTTGTGAAAATCGTGATTTGTTTTCTAAGCGGCCTATCTTGCCAGCTGGAAATGATCATCTCATGCAGCTCACTCGGAACTCAAATATCATTGAAGACGAAGGATGGAGTGAAAATATGTCATCATTGCTGGTGAAAGTTGGTTGCTTATTCTTGAGGAATGATCTCTCAATTGAACATCCACTATTAAAGACTTATGTTCGATCAGCAAGTGGAGCAGGCCTTCTCAGTGCATTCCTAGCAATAGCTGGCAGCATAGAGAATGTTGGCGGGTTATTTGTTGATGCATCAGAAGGTGAGATGCATGAATTAAGGAGTTTTATTCTCCAGTCCAAATGGTTTTCTGATTATGAAATGCGTGACATTCTTATTGAGGTACTCAAACATGTCCCCATGTTTGAGTCATATAGAAGTAGAAAACTAGTTAATTTGAATGTTGGCATCAAATGGCTTAAACCAAGTGGGTTGCGTGAGGATCTTTTAAATGATGATTTTGTTCGTGCGGAATCTGAGAAAGAGAGGGCCATTTTGAGTAGATATCTGGATATTCAGGAACTCTCAAAGGCAGAATTCTACAAGTGTTATGTGCTGAATAACATGTCAGAGTTACTTCTTTCACAAGGAGCACTCTCTTCAATCCTATTTGATGTGAAACTATTGGTGGAGGAGGATGTCTCTGTTAAGAGCGCACTCTCAGTGACTCCTTTTGTTCTAACTCGCAGTGGCTCATGGCAACAACCATCCAGGTATGTGAATATCTACCCGTACCTATTCTGTTTTTAGCTGATAAATTTCTTTGCCATGCTTACTATTTTAAATCATTTTTACGTGAGGTATTTTCCGGGCATTTTTGGTGGAGCCGAATCTTCAGTGCTCTTTTGTTTTTGGGATAAGCCTCTGAAAGTTCTTTGGGCTTCTCTTTCATGCAATAGCAAATGTTAGTCCAACTTTTGGTGAAGTTCACTTGAGAATCTCTTTCTCTAATAGGGAAGTATCGCCTACGTGGAGTAGGAGCCTGTTAGGAGGCATTGGGTAATAATGGCAAAGATTTTTGTGGAGTTTTTTGATTCAGAAAAGCTGGGGGGATCAAGAATGATTCTCTCCTCCTTTTATTTACACGATTATGATTCACTCCTCATCCTTAATTGGGTATTAGATTGGGGTTAGGAGGATGTTAAACTGAGGGAAGCAGTGCTCAAACTGCTCGTCGTAATATGTACAAAATTCTTGCCTCTTAGAGAGATTTAAATGTGAACGGACGAAGTGGTTGATAGGTTAAAACCTCTGTTCAATGAGTTCTCGCCGTTGCTTCTGAACTATGTAATTTGTTCTTAGAATATTTGTTCCAAACTTCTGTGTCCTATCCTAAAAATTGTGATAGCCCCCCTTCACCAAAACGAAAAAAAAAACAATCTAATATGGCATTGACTTCCTTTCCAATTTGGCAGGGTTTATGATCCTCGTGTTCCGGAGCTACAAGTACTGTTGCATCCTGAAGTGTTCTTTCCAGCAGAAGAATTTTCTGATCCCCAGACGCTAGATATGTTAGCTGGATTGGGACTCAAGCAAAGCTTGGGTTACACTGGTTTGCTTGATTGTGCAAGGACGGTCTCACTTTTAAATGATTCTATGGACTCAAAAACACTCATGCATGGCAGGAGATTGCTTTCTTGTTTAGATGCTCTAGGATCAAAACTTTCAGTGATGGAAGATCAAGCTCCTGAGGAGTTAGATGAGTATGTTCACTCTTTCATGTCTCAGGATGAATGGGATATTGATGCATTTTTAGGTAGCCTGACTAATGAAAGACCAGAAGAAGATTTTTGGCCCGAGCTAAAATCTATCAAGTGGTGTCCTATCTACGCTGATCCACCTTTACAAGGTCTTCCTTGGCTCAAGTCCAGTGATTTAGTAGCTGCCCCAAGCAAAGTGAGACCTAAGACAGATCTCTGGATGGTGTCATCTACAATGCAAGTGTTAAATGCTGAGTGCAACTCTTCATATATCAAATGCAAATTGGGTTGGACAGATCGTCCTTGTGTACAGGTTTTATCTACTCAACTAGTTGAACTGACCAAATCTTATGACCAGTTGAGGCTAGACTCCACTTTTTGTTCTGATTTTGATGCTGAGTTTCAGAGGGGAATAGCATCTGTGTATGAAATGATGCAGGAGTATCTTAGCACTCAGGATTTCATGGTCTTGAAGTCTTCTCTTGAAGGGGTGCCTTGGGTTTGGATCGGTGATGGTTTTGTAGCCCCAGATGCCCTTGCATTTGATTCACCTGTTAAGTATCATCCCTACTTGTATGTGGTCCCTTCTGAGCTATCAAGCTATAGAGAATTGCTGTTAGCCTTGGGTGTGAAGCTTAGTTTTGAGGTTTCTGACTACTACCGTGTTCTTCAAAAGTTGAACACTGAGATAAAAGGATGTGCATTATCAGATGATCAGTTGTCTTTTGTGCTGTGTGTCCTTGAAGCTATTGCTGATTGCTACTCGGATAAACTACCGGAGGAGGGTTCAAATACTCCTCTTCTTATCCCAGACGTGTCTGGTGTTTTGATGCATGCTAAAGATCTTGTCTTCAATGATGCACCATGGATGGAGAACAATATTTTAATTGGAAAAAACTTTGTTCATCCAAGGATAGGTGTTGATTTGGCATCAATGTTAGGGGTGCAATCACTTCGATGCATGTCTTTGGTTGATGAAGAAATGGCCAAAGACTTGGTTTGCATGGACTCTACAAGAATTGGTGAGCTTCTGTCAGTGTATGCTAGTGGTGACTTTCTGTTGTTCGACCTTCTTGAGCTAGCGGACAGCTGTAACACGGAAAAGATGCACGTTATCTTTGACAAAAGGGAACATCCTCGCCAGTCTCTCTTGCAACATAATCTAGGTAAGCGTAATCATCTATATTGGCCTTTAACCAAGTATCTGTATTCTGGTCACTCATAATCTATTTAATTATCTTTATTTGTGTCGAGATATCCTAATTATCTTGTCATTACAAATCCAGGTGAATTCCAAGGGCCAGCATTACTTGTTATCTTTGAGGGGGCCAGCTTAAGCAGGGAGGAAATTACTGCTCTACAGTTTCTTCCTCCATGGAGACTTCGAGGCCATACTCTTAATTATGGTTTGGCTTTGCTGAGCGCCTTTTCTGTCTGCGATCTTCTATCAGTCATGTCTGGCGGCTACTACTATTTATTCGATCCTCGTGGTTTAGTCCTTGCTCCTCCCTCAAGCCATTCTCCAGGGGCAAAAGTTTTTTCCTTAACTGGTAATTTGTTGTTCACAACTTTATCTGATTGCTGTTATGAATTTATGATAAAACTTGACTGTCACAGGCATGTTTGTACTCTGAAAAAAAAAAATCTTTTCTGTTTTCGACTTTCTGCCAAGCGCTAAAAATTGTAATTAACTTTTGACTGATGATGCCCCAATAAAGCTTTATTGTATTGATAGTGTTGGATGAGATGTAGACATACATTGATATTGCAAATCAGTTGCTGAAGTTCTGGCATGCAAGGCTGCAAACATCAAAGTGCTATTGTATATGATCTGAAACACCTCTACCATACAATAATCCACATATTTTCTGCAAAAGGGGGGTTTATAATATTATATGCTTTAATTCACGCCTCCCTACAAATGATAAGTAACCATGTTTACAACTTATCCCTGGTTCCTTGAAAATTCCAGGGCTTTCTGTCCATTATTATTTTTCAAATCTTTTTTTTTTACATCATAGTGTTATGACTTGTCTTGTACCTGTGCATGTTGTAGTTCTGTTGCAGCTTCTTAATTTTATTCACAGTCGGTTTCAATGTCATCCACAGATTCTACTTAGCAGATCAATCTTCTATATGCCTTGTTGTCATCAGACCTGTAAATTGATTGTATACTGAAGACTAATATATCTATTTTGTCAGATTCGTTTAGTTATCATTAGTCTAGCATATTTATCAACTTCTTTCACATTTTACCTCTGTCATGCCCGCTTAATATATGTCAAAACCATAATTTAATACCACCTCTGTCTCAACTAAAATATTCCTCACAAACAAATATAAACGTAAAGATCCAAAAAAGACAGAGGGAGTACTAAATATAGATATTAGGAATGTCAGCTGTTTATCGAATCAAGTAACTTTGATTAACGCGTCTAGCTTTATGAATGTAATTAGAAAATTGAACTATATCTTCTCAGGTACAAATTTGACTGAGCGTTTTCGGGATCAGTTCTCCCCCATGCATGTGGGTCAACTCAAGATGTCATCATCAGACATGACCATTATTCGCATTCCACTCTCTTCTGAGTTTATGGAAAAAGAACCTGGAGCTGGAGTTCAGAAGATAAAACAAATATATGATAAATTTATGGAGCACGGATCTCGTGCACTTCTATTCCTAAAGTCTGTTTTGCAGGTAGTGGTTCTTTTGCCTATGTTATGTGTTAGATACTGGAATCACTATAATTGCTTTCCGTCTTTCACCAGCGGGGTTTGGTATATGAAATGGATTTATATCGGTAACCAGTTTCCACTTTTGTGCCTCAAGGTTGCACATATTCTACTTAAGTTGACCAGAGGTTTGAAGGTTTGCACATTTTTTTGTAACCTTGCGTATATAAAAATTTTGTGAGAAGAAAATTTTAAACTTGTAAACTAGTTTTTTCAATTTTCTGTGAATATCTACCTTAGTAATTTGTTTGATGTTGTCTTTTCCCCCCCTTCGCTCCTCAAAATAGTATAGTGCGGTATTTGTACTCCCTCAATTTCGTTTTATAAACATTAGAGCAATGCAGAGTAGTTAAGAAAAGCTACTGAAAAGAAAAACCTATGATTATATTATTAATTAATAATTATAACAAAGCTTTGAAAATTGGAAAAATCATACTTTAGGGAAAATAGGAACCATTTGCCACATTAACCACGCAAAGAATTAGTGGGTTGACTATTACTCCATTCTCCATAGATGATAGGCGGTTACTTGGTGCATAGGCAGTATGGAAGCAATTTAAAAGTTGTGAGGATAAGTGCATTAGAGAAACGACTGGATTGGGAAGAAGCAAAAGTCAAAGTTCATAAACTTAAATGACCTATAAAGTAACGGAGGCATTAATATGTTTGTGACGTAGTGCTTGTGGCTTAAAGGTTTTCGCAAGTTCTCGAAGTTTTCTTTATTCAGGATACTATTTTCAGCTTCTTTCTGCTTAAAGTCGCTGTTGCTGTTTTTTGTATTTTTTTTTTCTAAATGTACCAGTATTTGTCACTTCTATTGGACCTTTTCCATCTTTACTTCTTTTTGATATGTGATTCTTGATTATTTTGTTTTGTGCACATCTTAACTTAGTTACAGAACTTCATGATTTCGTTAGTTGTATCTGCAAGTTGTTATTTTTCTGTTACAGACTTACTTACAGCTGGTATGTTGCATTTAATTCTCAAAATCTAGTGTTCCGCTTTTTTTTTTTTAATCAGTGAATATTTAATCGATATTTTTGCTATCTGCTTATACTTTAGAAATAGAACCTCTCGACTCACCAACTTGTCGTCATTGCCAGGTCTCATTATCTACTTGGGAAGAAGAAAGCCTACAACCTTCAGAGGATTACTCAGTGCGTGTTGGTTCCTCATCAGCCGCACTGAGGAATCCTTTTGCTGAAAAGAAGTGGAGGAAATTCCAGATTTCTAGATTATTTAGCACCTCAAATGCTGCTGCTACTAAGATGCATGCAATAGACATCAGTTGTTGCCAAGGAGATACGAAAGTTTCTGAACAATGGATTGTTGTCCTTAGTATGGGATCTGGACAAACAAGAAACATGGCCCTTGATAGGTATGCTTGATGGAAAATCAAGTAAAATATGATATTTTCTCTTGACAGTTGGTTGCTATTTTAAGCTAATTCCGATATTCACCCTTATGTTTTGGCTGAGACATTTTTTGTTAGTTCTCCGTTACCTTTAATTATTGGTGCTTCATTTTTTTTTTAATAAAATTTGAATCTTGAGTCCTTCTTTGGCACCCCACCGATTTTAATATTACTTTGTTACAAGCATATCCCTTACTTCAGGGTATCATGATCACAGTGATAACAAATGCATTTAGAGTTTGCCGACTTATAATTTCTGTTAGGACTTTTTTATTACTTGCTGGCTTTTCAGTTATAAGATAAATGATGAATGCTTATTATCGTTTTATTTTTGATTTTGTGTCTTTGCACCTTGCCCAGGCGCTATCTGGCGTACAACCTTACTCCAGTTGCTGGAATTGCAGCTCGTGTGTCTCGAAACGGCTTTCCTGCTGACTCATCTCACTTAAGCTGTATCATGTCCCCTCTTCCTTTATCGTCAAAGTTAGATATGCCTGTGACTATCCTGGGACATTTTCTTGTCCGTCACAATAAGGGTCGTTATCTGTTTAAAAATCAAGGGTTTGGACCACAGCCAGATGCTGGCAGTCAATTGATAGAGGCATGGAATAAAGAGCTGATGACTTGCATACGAGATTCATACATCGAAATGACTATGGAAATGCACAAGGTTAGACGAGGACACCTAGAATCTTCTGACGAGACTAGTGCTAGCCGTGCAGTTAAGTTTGCACTGATGACATTTGGTGATCATCTTCATTCGCTGTGGCCAAGATCTTTTGAGCATTCACATGGCGATCAAGCTGACGGTAGTAATTTAGTATCTGTAGAATTACCCAAGGCAGATTGGGATTGCATAATTGAACGTGTTATTAGACCATTCTATGTTCGCGTTGCTGACCTTCCTGTATGGCCTTTGTATTCTGGAAACCTAGTTAGAGTTGAAGAGGGTATGTTTTTGTCCCAGCCTGGAAATGGAGTGGGTAATAATTTGCTCCCTGCTACTGTTTGTAATTTTGTTAAGGAGCATTATCCGGTGTTCTCTGTACCGTGGGATCTGATAAGTGAGCTTCAAGCAGTGGAAGTCACAGTTCGTGAAATCAAGCCAAGAATGGTTCGTGATCTTCTCAGGGTTTCCTCAAAGTCTATGGTTGTGCGGTCAGTGGAGACTTATGTTGATGTACTTGAGTATTGTCTGTCAGATATTCAGCTTAACCTGACTGCGGGTTCCAATGTAGCTGACACCTCTGCAGGCTTTGACTCCCTCCCTCGAGCAAATAGACTACTTGATGGAAATTTAACGTCAATGTCAAGTATTCGTGGACTCCATGGGATATCTTCTCATAACTCAAACTCAGGGGTGGATGCTCTTGAAATGGTATCAAGCTTAGGAAAGGCACTTTTTGATTTTGGCCGGGGGGTTGTTGAAGAGATAGGTAGTACCGGAGGACCAATGGCTCAAAGGGGTAGAACCATGAATGCTGGTAGTTTCAATGTTTCACATGGTGCAAATAATTTTTTATCTGTAGTTGCTGAGTTGAGAGGCTTGCCATGTCCAACTGCAACCGAGCAGTTAGCGCGTCTAGGCGTTACCGAACTTTGGGTGGGAAATAGTGAGCAACAGACACTTATGGAGCCTTTGTCGGGGAAATTTGTTCATCTTAAGATACTCGAACGACCTACATTGGCTGATATTTTCACCAATGGCTCTGTCCAATCTTTGCTGAAATTGCATAAGCTTTCTCTTCCTTTGCTAGCTAATCACATGAGGTTGCTGTTTCATGAAATTTGGGTTAACCATGTGATGACTTCAAATATGGCTCCATGGTTTTCTTGGGAGCTTAGCACCACCTCTACTGGTGAAGGTGGTCCAGGTCCTGATTGGATTAGACTGTTTTGGAAAAACTTTGATGGGTCAAGAGATGATCTTTCTCTCTTTTCTGATTGGCCGTTGATACCTGCTGTTCTTGGTAGACCAGTTTTGTGTCGTGTTAGAGAGCGACATCTTCTGTTTGTTCCTCCTCCCATTACAAATACATCACGCAATAATGTGCCAGATGTTGAGCCATCAGAAGACATCTTAAATGGTTTTGCTAGTGTTCATTCATCTGTTTCTGAAGCCATGCTGCCTTATCGTACGGCTTTCATAGATGTTCAGAATCAATACCCTTGGCTGATCTCACTTTTGAACCAGTGCAATATACCTATATATGATCCTTCTTTCTTGGACAGTGCGTTTGCATGTGATTGCCTTCCTGCTTCTGGCCTATCGTTAGGGCAAGTGATTGCTTCAAAACTCGTAACAGCTAAACATGCCGGCTTTTTCCCCGAACATACTTCGTTTCTGGCTTCTGACTGTGAAGAGCTGTTTAATCTTTTTGTCTCTGACTTTGCTTCAAATAGATCAAATTATGGGAGGGAGGAATTGGAAGTGTTGCGTGCATTACCTATCTATAAAACTGTAACTGGCTCATATACACGACTAGATGGGCAAGACCTCTGCGTGATTGCGCCCAATTCTTTCCTGAAACCATATGATGAAAGTTGTCTTTCTTACACTATGGACTCAGATGAAAGTTTATTACTTCGAGCCCTGGGTATTTCTGAATTGCACGATAAGGAGATTTTAGTGCGGTTTGGTTTGCCAGGGTTTGAGAATAAAAGCCAGTCAGAGCAGGAGGACATCTTGATATATATTTACATGAACTGGCAGGAACTTCAGACTGAAACTCCTGTGGTAGATGCTCTTAAGGAAACCCGTTTTCTAAGAAATGCAGATGAATTTTCCTCAGAGCTGTCCAAGGCACGGGATTTGTTTGATCCAAGTGATGCTTTATTAGCATCTGTATTTTCTGGTGAGAGAAAGAGATTTCCTGGGGAGCGATTTGCTGCCGACGGGTGGCTTCGCATACTCCGGAAGTTGGGTCTTCGGTCAGCCACAGAAGCTGAAATTATGCTTGAATGTGCCCGAAGGGTCGAATATCTTGGAACTGAATGCATCAAACAAAATGCGGATTTTGGTGACTTTGATGTGGGCCCCTCCAATTGTCACAATGAAATATCTTTAGACATATGGTCATTGGCTGCATCTCTTGTTGAAGCTGTATTTTCGAACTTTGCTGTTCTTTATAGCAATAATTTTTGCAATGCTTTTGGTAAGATTGCTTGTATACCTGCCGAAAAAGGTTTTCCTAATGTTGGTGGAAAAAGAGGTGGAAGGCGGGTGCTTTCATCATACAGTGATGCTATTCTGTTGAAAGATTGGCCACTGGCTTGGAGTTGTGCTCCCATCCTTACTCGGCAGAATGTCATTCCACCTGAGTATTCTTGGGGAGCATTGCATCTTAAGAGCCCCCCTTCGTTTACTACTGTCCTGAGACATTTGCAAGTAAGTCTTTTGGTTTGTTTTCAAAATAGTTCGTCATGGAAAGGTAGAGGATAACTTTTACATCTATGTATCAGACTGTTGGGAAAGATGGAGGTGGAGATGCACTTGCACACTGGTCGACTGCTCCAAGCATGATGAGCGTTGAGGAAGCTGCTTGTGAAATCCTCAAATACCTTGATAAAGTTTGGTCTTCGCTTTCTTCCTCAGGTATCTTCATTCGTAATGCTCTAATGGTTAGATAGCACAATTGTTTTTGGCGTGTTGAAAGGAAACTTACATTGGCTCTCGATTTAATTGTTAAGTATGTTTGGGGCTGTGAAATGCTTCAGATATTTTGTGTCTTAATGTCTAGAAGTTGCTTTATGAATTTTTGATAAGTAAGATATAATGTCTAGAAGTTACATCTAACAGGGATATTTGTTTATTAAATGTTCCATCCAGTATTTTTACAGGAGAGAATATTGATTAGAGGACACCAAGGGAGTGACGCCCTTAATATATATAGTAAATGCCAACATGGGGTGATGCCTATATACAAAGAGAGTTGGATATTTGATTATTTTGTTTATTGTTAATTTCGTCACTTCGTTTCACCTGAAATTATCATTAGTTTTGATGGAATTATGGCTGTACCTTTACTGATGAAAAAAAATGCTCAATTGAGTCTATAATGTGGATCGCGTGGAAGTTACGGATACTAAAGGGAAGTTAAGCTAAACCACAGTGAATTTTTTTCCTTTTTTCCCAAAATTACTACTGGCTACAAG
>JAYMSF010000292.1:0-17673 GCA_036897335.1 Silene vulgaris | reverse complement strand
GCGGACAATGTTTGGGTCGGGTCGGGTCAATTCGGGTTTCGGGTCATTTTCGGGTCAAGCAAGTTCGGGTCAAATTCGGATCTCAGGTCGGGTCATTCGAGTCTCACCCATTTTGCCTGGTCTACAGTCGTGCGTAGTACCCTAATCAAAGGGATAAAATGTGTAATATATTATGCCAATTGTTTGACCCTTAAAAATTACTAAAGTCCTAGTACATGTAATCCGTTCCAAATTAAGGGTACGTAACCCGTTTCATTAGGGTTGTTTAGCCTCCCCAAAAAGTGATCCGCTAATAACGCTAATTAATCTTCTTTCTGTTCCTTTAAGCTTGAGATTGTTGAAAGTCCGTAGCTAATTAATTGATAATTTCAACGCTTTACAACTGAATTAACGGTATCTTTATGCATGCATGTTGACATTTTGTGTGAATCAAACAACTTGACCATCGTCTTGAGTGCTTTTGAAAGAATTTCGATCTAGATTTGGCCTTAGATTAATTTGAAACTAAATATTTTGAGATATACTACAAGGAGGAAGAGAAATAGAGACGAAAGAAATAACAAAAGCGGTCGATGATATGAAATAACGATCCATATTCGAATTTTGTATATCTAGTCGCAAAATTTAGTATCCACACGACTGGTCGGTTGCTGTTTTGTGACAATAAAAATATTTTAGCGACGGTTGAGCCCACAAAACCACGCATGAAATTCGAAATAAAGGGAAAAATCGGCAAATTGTTTTTTCAGTCACAATGTTCAACTATTATGCGCTCCTAAAATAACATGTCAAATTATTCAAAAAACCATTTATAGACTGAGATTAATTACACCTGTTTTAATTATTTATTTATGTTTTTTTTATATTATGAGAGATACTTTAATCACGGACAAAAAAATCGGAAAAAGTGTGTAATAACATTGGAATTAGATTGATAATTTTATTACAATAATCACGAAATATGGCATCAACGCAAGGTCACTTGTAGGCGTTGTAGCCTTATTTATCTCTCATAATCTTGGTATGAATGTAGGTGTACTTTACTCTCAAAAATATGTAAATGAACTTTAATCTTAAATTCAAAAATAAATACAAATTTAACGTATGAATTAATCCATTAAAATAATGCTCCTTCCGTCTTAGTCAATAGTTATCTATTGTTCTTTTATATTAGGGAGAATTGAAACATTGATAACTATTGATTAGGACGGAGTTAATTAGTATTAAGACATTACTCAAATAATCATCCTCTCATTCTTACGTTACACGAACTTTTTGTATCATACTCCTCTAGTGCATGTCAAGTAGAACTTTTTTTAACGGCTAACGTAAACTTCTCTATACTAATTCCACCTATAAATACGTATCAAACCATGCAACACAATCATCTCAAACAAACCAATTACACAAAAGAAAAAGAAAATTAAATTAAAACCATAACCATTCAAAAAAAATTAATGAAGATCTCATTTGCCCTAGCCATAATATCAACCATATTCATCACATCCCAAGCTCAAAACAATCCAATAGACTACATAGCCGCCCACAAATCGGCTCGTTCCACAGTTGGGGTGGCAACATTAGTATGGGACACAAACTTAGCCAAGTACGCTCAATGGTATGCTAACCAAAGGGCGGCCGATTGCAATCTTGTGCACTCGGCCACTGAAGTCTATGGCGAAAACATAGCCGTTGGGTATGGGTATAGTAACGGGTTTACGGGCGTGGATGCGGTGAATTTGTGGGTGGCGGAGAAATCACATTATGATTATTATTCTAATACGTGTAAAAACGGGGAGTGTTTGCATTATACTCAAGTTGTATGGAGGGATACGGTGCGTTTAGGGTGTGCTAGAGTTATTTGTAAAAATGGTGGGGTGTTTGTTACTTGTAATTACGATCCTCCGGGTAATTACGATGGAGAGAAACCTTATTAAAAGGAAAATGAGACGGCGACATATAATGTTATATTAATATGATACGAGTAAAGTTCTTAAAAATAATACTATACGAATATTATGTGAGTCTGATTAACTAAGTTTCATATTGCCGAGTAACGCAAATTTAATTTTACTTATTAAAATACTTCTTCGTTACTATGTTTTACTTTGTATAGCGACTGTCAGAAATATAAGTCGTGTCTGGGGTAATCTAAGGTGACCATAATTAAAATGGTGATAAATTTGTTCCTATATTGATTAAGTTTCGATTATAGAGCTGCATTTGTTTAACAAATGTTATGCTTTTAAGATTGGTAATTGTTGTGATGTTGTAAGCAAGGAGTATTGTTGTCTTTTAATTGGCATTGTGTAATCATATATATGGATTTTAATTTTAAATAATGATTCATGTTTTGAGTTATGAGTTCGTATTGTTAATTTCCAACTTTCCATCTACAATGTTCAAATGTTCCAAATAGTTCGTGTAACAACAAAAAATGTGTTTTATGTACTCGGAGGTCGAGTTGGAATGAGGCCAGATGACATCAGTGAGTGATGTGCAATCTCGTTACTACCCTCTCATACATCACAAATTATGTCAAAAATCACTACAATGACGGGCTTATATAAGGGCAAGTGAAATCGTGAGAGCCTGAGTGAGTAACACCAAAATTGACCGTTCGGTGACACTGAATCATTAAATTACTCTGTGTATTCCAAAGAACAAATAATTACAAATTTTAAAATTGTGGGAGACTACTAAGACATGAATAGTGTTGTACTCGTAATAGATTATACACCTCGTTTATTACTATCGTGTACAAAGACACGAAGTAACGAGATTGACAAAGCATTATCAATTGTTATGAGACTTGCAATAAAATGATCCTACATATTACCAACAATAAAGTTCAAAAGTTAAATTACATTTATAACCAAATGTCTATGTCAACGACAGAAACAAAATTAAAATATACATATAACCTACTCGTAATCGATAAGTAATTAACTTGTCAAAGCATCCCCTTCAATCTTCATACATAAGGCGGCAATTACTCGCATTGATGAACCATACACGCAGGCACGTTGGTAACAACATCTAGCTAGCTTCAACAACTAGCGACATTGACAACAAAATTATAACGGAATATGATCGTCCGCGTGCTTATGAATATAAATTTTGTGTGTAAAATCGCTTTATACTTACACGGCACCAGTATAAAATTTTCTTACAGAAGACTTATTGCGGAGAAAATAGTCCTTTCATTTTATTTATATTTTAGCCTGTTAAATTTGATAATCAGGTTATGCAATTATTAAAATTCTTTCAAGTATATTTCTTTCCATAAATTAAACTGGATGGAGGCAATACAATTTTTAAAATCTAATAAAACCTATAGGTAAATTATACAGGATTATTTATCAGATTTTCACAATAATTTTCAATTAAGTAAACATTTTTTGGATTTTTTCCTATACAAATTAATGCGAGTTGCCTCCCCTCCTTACTCCTTCATTCTTGAAGCATTATCGAGCTTAAAAAGGTTTCTCGCCGTAAAAGTTACCGGGGGGATCGTAATAGCAAATGACGAAAAACGATCCGTTGTAACATTGAACCCTAGCACATCCAAGACTAACTGACTTCTTCCATACAACTTGAGTATACATCTCACATTCTTGACCGTCGGTACAAGTATTAGTACCATAGTCATAGTAGGATTGTTGATCCACCCACATTTGCACGGCTGCCTCGCCCGTCATGAAGTCGCCACTCCCAGTTGCGAGGTTCTCTCCAAATGGCATGCCTGAGTTTCGGAGTGCGCAGTCGCCAATCCTCTTGTTGGCATATTGTTCGGCGTAAGCCGCTAATTGGTCGTCCCAGTACAAGGGTTCCACACCTACAGTTAATTTTTTTTAATTATCAAACTTCATATTTCAACGTGCATAGAAATTAATTAAGATCAATAGTATACGTTGAAATTAGATGCGGGAAAAATGTGGTGCTAGTATGTAATCCTCTCCACATCATAATCATTTATTTACATTTAATTAAAATATCTCTTGCAAAAAGAAAAAACACGTAAACAAAGATTGAAATAGAGCGAGAAATATTTAGCACACATCTACATCGTTGTTATGGAATGGAGCGAGTATCATGCTACTAAATCTTTACTAGACTATTATTGTTGGTCTTTTTTATAAAATTGTCTTACGCAATAATTTGTGTTAAAATGGATCTCTTCTACCTAGGACATGCACATTATCTCGGATCTTTTTTTTTTGGGGGGGGGGGGGGACGGAAAGAGTACACATTACCAATTCGCCATATGATTTAAACATATATTAAGAACAAAAAAATGAAATCATTAAAAGGAGTACATACCAACAGCAGATCGAGCATAATTATGGGCATCGACATAATCTTGAGGTGAATTTTGGGCAAGGCTTATATGAACATGGGCAAAAGAGACGATTATGAAACATGAAAACAAATAATTTTGGTAAGATTTGAAAATATTCATCTTTGTGGTATAGAACAAAATAAAGTGCTAGATCGATATCAATAATAATGAACAATAGTTAGGGGTTTTTATAATCTAGACATTTTTAATGTTTAATTTGGACACATAGACACTATCAATGTTGAATAAATTGATGTTAGTAGCAAATTTACATTTTTTTTAAAGCCGGCATTAAAGAAAAGAAGGGTCAAGACTCAAGAGGTATAGAACGTGCCCTCATGTAGTCTTGTAGAAGAACAAGGATCCAAGTATACTAACATGCATGTCATATTCGGGCCCGTCTAGGGTACCCGTTTATTCTTTTGTCTTATTTACATTTTTCATCGAGTATATAATTATGAAGAAATTTCGAAAAAAACGTAGTCAATATATATAATCCGTCACATAATATCTGCTAGAATCGTACCTGGCCTGACGTGAAATTAAAATGGATAAACTGATTAAGTGGCGAACTGGAATGAATTTGATTGAAATCGAACTAAAATCGTAATTAAGACCAGGCTGATTAAAATCGAATAGCTTTAACTCGATTCAAAATAGAAACGAATGACCTGTTTCCCAAGTCTATATGCGGCTAAGCTAGTTAGGGCAACTAGTGTACGTCGTTATTTGATTGGCCCTTACCGACTTGAACGAGTATTAGTACTATATATAGTACTTGTTGGATTGGTGAATTCTCATTTCTTTGTAATCTCTGAGTTCGGCAATCGCCAAGACAATAAAAAAGATTTTAGGATCGAATTTGTACTAGAGTCGGACGACTTCTAAATTAACAAGTATAACCAAAGCTCAAATTAGATCCGATCAACTCGAATTATCAAATAAAGATCTAGTCGTATGTGACAATATTATTCAATAATCACACACAAACACAAATGTACAAAGTCCATTACAATTTCGTCCCATTTTTACAATAGTTTTATTTGCCAACGTCAACAACAATGGCGACCAAGTCATCAAATTAAACACCGTTCAAAATATAAACTTCAAATTTTTATTCCACGGGCCAATACCACGAGAAATTGGACCTCTAGTAAGGCCACCGGCCGACGTAATTGCCAGGGGGGTCATAGTTGCAAGAAACGTAATACCAACCATTATCGCACTCGACCCGAGCACACCCGAGTCTAATCGAGTTGGCCCAGACGACTTGGGTGTAATGACCACATACTTTACCATCAGCACAAGTATTAGAATTGTAGTCATAGTCGACTTGTTCGTCAACCCACAATTTTATGGCTTCTATGCCCGTCATGAAGTCACCACTCCCTTGTGCTAGGTTCTCTCCGTATGGACCGCTCGAGTGTTGTAACAGGCAGTCGTTGATCCTTGAGTTGGCGTATTCCTGTGCGTAGGCTGCTACAGTGTCGTCCCATTCCATCGGTCCGACCCCTATAAAGGAAAGTTTGTCACATATAATCCTATAAATTAGATTTACGAACTTAACTTAGAACAAGTATATTTCATGATTAGTTTAGAAAATTAGATACACATACCCACAGCGTCTCGAGCAACATTATGGGCATCAACGTAGTCTTGAGGTGAATTTTGTGCATAGCTGATTTCCAATAGGGCAATTGTAACAATTATCAAGCATGAGAACAAATATTGGTACAGTTTGGGATAATTCATGTTGTATATTTGTAGTATATTAGAATGTGTTTGGTATACAAGAATGAAGATTAATGCTTATGATCATGCGTTTTTATAGAGTAATTAGAAATAACTAGTTTTGGTACCCGTGGAAACCACGGGTTACTTTGTTTTATGTTGATGGTTTTGGGCTGTTTTTTAATGTTTCCCGGCCCATTGTGAGATGCAAAGTATGACAACTTCGATGTTACTGTTACCTACCTTCGAAACTCCTTTAATGAAAATAGAAATACATTAATTTACTAAGATGATGACCAATTCTGAGAAAGTCGATCTCAACCCAAGAGAATAGGGTCAGTACATCCAAAGCATGAGACGTAATTCATATTTTTGTAGATTGAAAAAGGCTTATAAATGTAGTGAAATAATGTACCAAGCAGGAGTCGCATTTAAATTTCGTTAATTGTTCACATATGAATACATATTATGTAGCTATAATATAATGCAATGACTAAAATGGATCTTCTAGATGAGTTTTTCTGGTACCATCTTGTACCTGATCACTCTATAGTTTGCATTTTGTGCCGCCTTCATTACAGTACTTACAGCATGGTTGGTTTATTCTTATGACCCGTTGGGGCAACATTTCTCCATCGTCACTCTTAGCGTTGCAGGCCTTCGAGGCTGGTCTTATGTAGAGGAAAACACTAAAGTGATTTGCAAAAAATTCAGTTAACATTTCAGCACCTTCTCGAAAATCTTGTACCATTTGAAGACCATTCCAGACCTGCCACGCATAAATGATATGAAAGATGAGTTATGAGTACGCCTGTTTCAGCACCATTTTTAAACACTATTGCTGATTTTGAATCTGGGGAAGACAGTGAGGTAAAGTTGGGAAAAAACTATTGATAGCCGTACTCGTGAACGGTATATTTTCCACTAAAATAAAAAAGATTACCTTCATAATCATTTTAAATTATGCAAATACCTAGCCTATGTCACTTTCTCGCATATGATATTTCTACTACTGTTATGAAAGTCCTTAGTTTTAATAATCGTTACAAATTCTCCCAGATACTTTACATTGTTCTTGGTTTTTGCGTTAATGGCCAGCATAAATTTCATACTTCAATGAGTATCTATGTTTCGAGCATTCCTCAAAGGGCTGAAGCTTTACAAGAAGTGTGAAATGGTATTTGACAGTCACAAGTATCGTGGCTAAGGTTTTCAATTGTGTGGCGTTCAGACTACACCGAGTCCTATTACCATAGAAGAGAGTTATGTTATCAGTTTAATAGCGTACAAGTGCGTTTTTGTAAATGTAAGGGAATGTAATGTTTACATATTAAAGGAGGGTAAAGCTGATTGTACCTTATTGGTGAAGAGTGGCAGTTATTCCTCTCTTAGTTGTGTTGGTGGGGCACACCGCAGCTACAGATCCTCAAAAATTTCCCTGTACACCACATTTCTAGTTTCGTCCTCTCCTTTTTCTTCGTCCTTCCGGGGTATGCATATCCGTAAGCCCTTGCGAGAAGTGACACGTGACACTGCGACGTACAGCTGACCGTGAGTGAACACAGGCTCAGGTAAATAGACACCAACGTTCTCAAATGTCTGCCCTTGACTCTTGTTTATAGTCATCGCGAAACACACCCTAACGGGGAACTGGCGCCTCTTCATTGTGAAAGGCCATTTAGTGTCCGTTGGGGTCATTTCGACGCGCGGTATCGCTACCAAATTCCCGATGTTGGTCCCAGTAATTACTTTGGCCTCCAATGTGCGAGAGCGTATACGTTCAACGATTAGTCGAGTCCCATTGCATAACCCAGCAGACTGATTTATATTCCGCATCAATATTATTGGACAGCCCACTTTAAGATGAATCTCGTGGTTTGGGAGACCTTGGAAGCGGAGGGAGTTGAGAAATTCCGTTGGGTATAAATTTTGCATGGCTCCACCATTTGTTAGGGGGCAAATTCTGTCTACACTTTTCGCTACTTCCTCATTTCCTGGTATGAGCTGCAGAATGTATCTATTAATCTGATCGACTACTTCGTTTTTGGGAGCAAGTATTGCTCTCCCTTGCAAGTAGTCCGGGTTCTTGTAGTTGTCAAGAAGAGCTGGGTAGATTTCCCTCACAACTGTCCCGATAGGATCCTCATTTTCAGGTTTGATTAACAAATCTTTTGGTATTACAATCCAAGATTTCTCGTCCTCACCCTCCTTCCCTGTGGTTGGTATACTACCATCCCCTATGTCAAGTACCCACTTTGCAAAATCCTCTAGAGCGGCTGCGTCCTCGGTATTCTGGGCTTTCATAAGGCGCATATTTTTCTTCAGTTTTAGTACCTGGCAATGTGGCCATATTTTTTCGGACTTGCTGACTGAGGCATCAACTACATCTGCTCGGCCCTTCCCGGGGATAACTGGGAGTATTTGTCTGAAGTCTCCACCAAGAACAACAGTTTTCCCCCCAAAAACTTTGTCCTTAGCAGTGGGGTTATCGAGCTGCATTATATCTCGGAAGGCTCTGTCCACAGCCTCAAAAGCATGTCGGTGAACCATAGGTGCTTCGTCCCATATAATAAGTGAGGATTCTCTAATCAAGTGGGCAAGATCTGACCCTTGTTCAATTCTGCAACTTGTTGTGTCGGTTAGTTTGATTGGGATTACAAACCTAGAGTGGGCTGTTCGCCCGGATATCAACAACAATGCGGCAATTCCAGAGGAGGCTACCGCGAGTACAATTAGGCCTTCAGAGCGTAACCGGGATATCAATGTCCCCCAAAGGTATGTCTTCCCTGTTCCTCCGCTTCCGTAAACGAAGAAGACACCACCGGTTTTTTGGTGAACTGCGCTTAAGACACTGTCATATACTTTTTTTTGATCAACGTTCAACCCCTTCTCCAGTTTAGCAGCCTCAACTGCCATCTCCTCAACATCATAATTTTGTTCCTCGATTATTAGCCGGTTTCCGCTGTTTTTTATCAGAGTTATATCCGGTGTTGGGAAGTCCGCATATTGGTTTAAGCTACGACCGCTTCTGTTGAGTATGAGCTCAAGTTCCAAGAGAGCATAATTTTGTAATTGCTCATCACTTAACCTCACATCTCTGTACCCCATACGCCTTTGCTGGCGGGGAAGGATGTCATCTGACAGTTCTTTCCAATGGGTGAGCCACAATTGTTTTGGGTCTGTTACCTCACAGAATAATAACAATGTCGCAAACATTTCTCGGAGCTGTTGAGCTGTTGCCCAAGATGCGGTTTCATTTAAAGCGGTATGCCATTCTTCGTCCCCGTCTAATAACCCAAGGGCGTTGCAAGCCTCCTTATACGTGATGTACACAGTTTTGTCAACAGTCCGAATTTCCTCGAAACATTTTGCTCCCTTCACAATGTTTAGCAGGAGCCGTAGGTAATATGGCTCACCGGAATTCGGGTTTGCAAAATATATTCTACCGATTTTGAAACCCTTTTGGCGTCTTGTCCATACTTTCAGTTCGTTGTTCCAAACCCATTGCGTTGGGAACTCCGAATATGTTAATAGGCAGGCATCTTCATGATGTTTGTTTGTTTCCATCCATTCAGTGAGTGGAGTTTTTGCGTCTCCTACTCTGTCCAAGACAACATCGGCAGCCTCTGAATCTGAAAAGAATACATCTTGTTCATTCTCTAAGTGATATGGTAGCCGCTGAACAGGTGGTTGTTTGTACTGAATTTCAAATGCAAACATCCGCCAACATGCTTCAGATGCTGAGACATATCTACACTTGAGAAATGTTTCAATTTCGTCAACTGGTTGGTCATTCAGAACTCCGTCGGTCTCTGGTTGGCGTAGTTGTTGTACTGTGGCGTGTGCCATGTCGGGCCCTTTGGACATATACTTGAACAAATACTTGACGGATCTGTGTTTGTTACACCATTCGACATTAAGATGTGCTTGATACTTCACTAATAGATCAATGTTATGGGGTATAACTGATCTATTATCTAGTGTTTGTTTGTTTTTTTCCGCTTGCCTGCTGTCTTTTCTCCTGCGGTAGACGGGGTAGCCATCGTCACTAATAGATGTGTACGGACAAAAATCTCTAGGGTAGTATTTTGAGCATTTGCCGTCTACCATACAGGGGCAACTCGCATTTGACTTGCCACAAGGACCATGGAGCATGAATTGAACTACTGCCGCATATCCGGTTGGGTCTTCCTCTCTGTCAGGTAGCTCAGCACTGATAATTTTATCAATTTGGGACGGGTCAACCTGCTTACTTTCAGGCCGCAGGAAGAGGCAAATGTGTGCATGTGGCAGGCCCCTCTTCTGGAACTCCACTGTGTAGATAACTGAATAATATGGATAGTGTTAGGCAACGGAGAACATTTCAGGCCCTTACTGCTATGAAGGAGTACCATTGGGGACGGATTAAGTTTGGTTAAAACAGTCTGGTGAATGCTGCGTATTTTTCTGGGTGGATGAATCAAGGAAGCAAGAAGTCTAAGCGTAAATTTATGAGCTTTTAAAGAACAAAAAAAGCAGCAGCAAATAAATTTTAAGTTTCTTTACCATGGATCATAGATTTAAAAAGGAGCAGTTGGAAATTAGGTTAGGGGCTTGTGCTAGTACTATTCATGTATCCGAGGAAGAGGGGAAAAACAGTCGGTATGATATGTGCCTGCCGCTTTCGTTTCCCTAATGTTCAGTAATGTTTTGGTTGACAGGTTTGATTTAAAATATGAGCAGTGCACATAATGACAGTATAAAGGTTTTTTAAAGAAGGAGAAATAACGGTAAGAAAATCCTGAAAGTAGTACCTGCGAGTGTCTCACCAAAGAAAGCCCTCTTTGTCAAATCTACAAGAAGTTCATCAAGCTTTATCTTGAAGACTCTAGCAAGGATGTCGGGACGGTCTTCAGGGCGTTGTCCGGGAATGGATTTTAGGAACTCAGATACTTCCTCCCATTTCGGATTGCAGGTGAATGTGATGAACAGGTCCGGTGGGCCTGTCCAACGACAAATAGCAAGGCCATCTTGGTATAATTGGAATAAATTTCTGTAACAATTTGGATGAGACGGGGGAAGCACTATGCGCTGCCCAATTGATGCAGGAGTGACCTCACCAGCAGCTACAGCATCAGTTAGACCACGTAGCGAGTATTTCCTAATGGCGTTTTGGTTGTGACGGACATAGTCAAGTCGAGTCTCCTCAACACATGTAAACGCGTCACACATGAATGCTTGTCTTAACCTTCCACAGAGAACACAAATACCGTCAATGAGTTTCCCATTTTTCCACCGTTCTTGGAACCTATAAGCGTAGTACTCTCGCATTGTGACGGTTTTTCTTTTCTTCCTGCTTGTGGTTGCTGCATCTGTATGTGCTATACCGAGTCTATACCCGTCTTCCCCATACGGGAACATTATTGGGTACTGCATGGCCATGAATTTCGGGTGTAGTTCTGATATTCGTTTAAGCCCTCTTGCTCGCCGATCAATAACAATATCACGGGACCCTTTTTCTGAATCACAATTTCCAATAATTAAGGCTGCGAACTCGTTCCCTGTTGGAGGGTTGAACTGTCTGTCCTCTGTGTTCCGGCTAGCCAGCAGTCTCAGTTGAACAGATTCCAGGTCTGCATCTGCTACACGCTCTCTGGCCATTTTGCACAGCTTCGCAATGTCATTATGTGCATACATCATCTCAGATAGGCCCTCAACAATGTCTTGTTGTAGGGTATTTGTACCATCCCCACTCAAAGAACTAACCCTGTTGGTCAGTTCATTCTCGGTGTCATGGAAGTATAACTGCATGAAACGGGGTTGTTTACCGAGTGGCGGCAGTAGGGACCCGATATTATGGTGATTTTGGCCTCCCAGCCTAAAGCAATACGGCGCACCTCCTTTGTTGACAGCATTATCAACTTTGCCACCCATGGATGTGAATGCGTAAATAGTGTTATAGGACCGGATCTGTCTCCTGAATTCAGCGGAGCGTGGTCCTCCACAAGGGTCTAATAAACCTTTCAAGAGTTCTGGGGGATCTTTGAGGAGCGTCAGTTTGACCTTCCCTTTCTGGCAACATATATTGAATTTGGGTTGGCCTTTCTTGCACACCTCGCCTACAGCCTCTTCTTTCCAGACCACTGCCGAGCAGAACTGACATAGTAGCGTTGGGCCACCAAACGACCATGGTTTTAAATATTTCCCTGATAATTTAACAGAGTTTGAGTACTTGATGTGTTATGACTAAGGCACAGCAGGCAGTAAATAGTTTAACTATAAAGTTTGTGCGTTTTCAGATGTTTATTTACAGATTTGATAGCAAGCGGTGGAACTTTTTTTTGGCCCAATGTAGGATCCTATCTAGTAGACTGGTTCGCATAAAATAAGATGGTAGTTGGAGTAATGTAAATGTTTTTAGGCATAAAGCTGTTGTAATATTAAGAGAAGTGTAGCATACTTGTAGAGGAGGTGTCCGCTGTGCTTGTCCGCACCATATCTGGGGAGCTAGGTTCTGTTTTGAACATAAATAATCAATTTAACGCAATATGGTCATTCAATATAAACAGGACACACGCTGCTAAGGGGAGTCAGTTTAGGTGACTATACCTCCTGTAATGTTCGAAAGGTCGGGCCCCTCTGTTTCTCTGGAATTGGCTTCTCCAAGGCCGTGTTTTCCTGTTTCCGGAGCTGTGGCCTTGCGTGCAAGGCCTGTTTGACGGTTGTTGGTCACGTTACGGCTAGTACCTGGTTCATTACAAGTTGAGGTTAAATTTGCATATTTTTTTTTAACTGTGCCGTATTACTAATTGAGAGCCACTTATGAATTAACCACTAAAGTACAAAAGTTTCAAATATTAACAACGAATCATCACGAAGAAACTGATCACAGATTCATGACATATCCTAATTAAGGTTCAACCTGCTAGTAAAATTCAGACACCCATAAGTTGAGTTCCCTTCATCTCAATTATGTTTTTCTTTTACACTTTCCTTACTATTTGAACTAACTAAATTAGTAATCATCTAAAGTCATTCCATAAATTGAAGCACTGTAATATCGTCTAATGACAACCAAGTCTTCAGGCAATAAAGAATTCGTAGATAAAGGACTGTAACTATCATTTTATGTCGTTTCATAGATACCAGCACAATCACCCATTGAGCTACAGACTGCATTTTCATTTTCACTTGAACTAACATATAACTGGCGTTGCTTCAACTAATCCAGTTGCCTAACGTAGCCTGTGAGTTTGTGACAGACAATCAAATGTGCGTGACACCCGGACACTTCATTTTAAGTCAAAATGCGAGTTCTTTATAAAAAAACGGAACCCAACACCTGACGGGGTATACATACAGCAGGGTGTTCTAAAAATTAGGGGCTTTGATTTGGAAAGGAAAAGAGTATGTAATTTAGGGCGTACTTTTAGACTTCTTAGTAGGTCGTAAGGGCATTTGAAGTTGGTGCGTGGCGGTCCCTGCATCAAAACATTGTCAGTTGATTAGAAATTGTGCACGGGATTTCGTCATCAAAGTAGCTTGAAAAACCAAAAAATATTTTAGGATTTACCTGTTTCATTCATGGCTGTAGTGGAATTCGTGTTTGACAGAGACACATGAGGGACGGGGTCTTCAAATGCTAGCCTTTTCCCAGTCCGTGGTCGGCCTCTCTTACGGGTGCTGAAATCCATCACGTGCTCTGTTATATTACTAATAGGTGAGCTGGTATTAAGACAGGGGAGGCAAGTAGGCGTCAAGTCGGGCATGGGTAACTCCAGTTCTTCGGCAGCTGGCGTGACAATGCTCGTTTCGGTTCCCGGAGCTGATGATTGAACAGTGCGTGCCATGGTAGCGTCAGTCTACCGTCTGACAGGGACGCCTTTAATATTGAGGGGTTAATTACCCACACAAGTGGAGGCTTAAGAGGTGAACATTAGGGAATACCATACCTGATAGTTCTGGTTTCAGAACTGTGTGTGACGTGTTTGGAAGACATGAAGAGCCTTCGCAATGCGAGGGGATACCAGGGCTCCCGTCTGTAGCAAAGTTTTCAAAGGCACATTTAAGTGAAGTAAATGGGGCTACTAATATCTTTAATAGGCAACTATATTTAAGGAGATTACCACGGGTTACAGGTCCTGCAACAACTGTACTCTTCTCACGGCGGGGCCGCCCACGCTTACGAGCGTTGTCATGGGGAATGTCCGGCGGGTTGGGTTTCCGGGGGGCGCCCCTTTTGCGGACCTTGTGGTCCATTAAAACCCTGCATGACGGAAAATAGGAATTAAAAAATTAAGCGAAGATGCATTGTGCGGAATGCCTGGAGAAGACCACCACAAGGGCAAAAGAGCGAAAAGTAAGGAAACCAGGGGTAGGTGAAAGCAGTGCGCTAAACTCAGGAAATTTGTTCCGATTTGATTGAAGAAGTCCATGTATAATCAGGGCGAAATCTCTACCTAGAAACTGAATTTCATTTTCACAGCTAACCGGTTCAACTTACTGCCATTTCTTTAGGGGAAAAAATTACTACAACATAGGACTAACAATAGTAATGATGTGATACACCAATACACAATACTGAGGAAGCATTCTTCGTAACCACATCATAGTCGGAATCAATGGAAACATACAACAGTAAATGAAAAAAAAAACAGCGGAGGGTAAATAAGCACAATAAACAGATAAATCAGAAGTTGATGAGGACGGTAACAATTGATTACCAATTACAATCAAGGTAAATTAAAGACAGGAGCACAAAACCGGGCCTGTGAACTGAGCAACGCTAAATACTGGAGCACAAAGCCGGGCCAGTGAACTGAGCAACGCAGGTAGTTGTAGAAGCAGCAAAAGGAACAACTAAATGGAAGAAGGTTGCAATTTTTGAGGGGCATATAATAGCACCAAAACATGTAACCGAAATAGGGAGGCAGGAAGATTGGAATTTAATTATTATGGTCTTCAAATACATTAAATTAAAAAGGAAAACGAAAAGTTAACAGGGAAACGGAAAAAAACCTCAACTACAGCTGGGAAAGGGAACCGCCACAACACCCATGGTAAAAGGAGCTGAAGCTCCACCACCTGGACGGAAAGTTGCGGTACAGCGGGAGCCGGGAAGTTCGGCAACAAAGGCTGCCGCTCAAGGGAACCGACCACACCTGACATCAATAATAAGAGAGTACGGGGACGCAAACCAACTGAGACGGAAACTGACATAGTATGATGCGGAAATTGGCTGCCGGTGGCGGACGGTAGGTGTCGGCGTATGTGAGGAGGAGACGGAGGTTGATGATTTGAGGAGGGGATCGATGACATAGGACGGTGTATGGTGGGAAGGCGACGGTGGCCGTCGATTTCTGGGTGAGATGGATGGCGGAAGCAAGTGATACAGTCGTTGGATGTCGGGGAATGAGGGATGCTTAGGATGTTGAGGACGAAAGCAATGGTGTGATGTTGCGTGAAATGAATAACGTGTCAGTCAGATGGTCTTTTGTTGCCTACGTGGAATTGACACGTATTTATCGGGGTTGATGTGGCTTTATCCAGTTGGCATTCAAAGGTAGCCTTTTAATATATATTATAGATTTAATGGTAAAAAAAGTCTAATAGTGTATAAAATTGATCATATAAATAAAATAGACAATATAGTACAATACTTTTGATTAACCTTAAGACGATCAAGTATGTCAAATAAAACAAAAATAAAATGCTTAGGGCTATACAAGATATTTATCTTATCCATACAAGGGAGATATTATTTAACCCGTTTTAATGCTAAATATAACTGTCTTAAGAAAGACTAATTGTTTTGGAAGAAGGCGAAACCCTGTAGACTTGTACTTCCAATTAGTCCGTTGATTACATATGCAATTATGCAAATAATAATTTTTTTTATTAGGGCAAGACTTGTAATTTAGCAAAAGTAGTTATATATTAGGTATGTTTGGATAACAAGTTATCTTAAGAACGTTTAATTAACGAGTAGTACGTACGACCAATTAAAATATGACCACATTATATAAGAATTGATTTGGGATAAGCTATTGGCTAGACACATACTCCGTAAGTTTCCTCATGTTTTAATTTTGTCTAGAATGAGCACATCATAGAAATGACTAAATATACAAGTGCACGTTCAATTCTTTACATTACGTATGAGCTAAGAATGATGTATACACAATTACAATTTACACCCACATCCTTTATGTATAACCCAAATCGAAATTGTATCAAGCCCTATACCAATCGACTTGCTAATAAGGGGCGGAACAAGGGCCGGCTGGGTGGGTGAACAACCCGCGCGGCGGAACAGGGCCCCCAATTTTGGGGGGCCCAATCTAGTCAATTGTGTGGTTATATATAACACTGACGCATATAGAAAGCATGAAATCCCTGGTATCCCAATGGTATTTGTGTGTATCATCCATAGCAGAGACCCGAGTTCGAGCCCTTGTTGCAACATTTAACTTAAATTTTTACTTTTAATCAAGAAAAAGTACAATTACAAGAATCGAACCTGGGATTTGCAAGTAAAATGCACATACTTGGCCAATCAAGCAATTCTAAATACATGTTCTACTCAGGAAGTATACATTAATATCCCATATTATTGCCATTTTTCTAGATTATTAGCATAAAAGGATTTGTTGTTTATTAAAAAAAGTTGTTTCATATTGTTATATTATTATGGCGTACCGTTGATAGAGCCTACATTTA
Organism: Silene vulgaris; assembly: GCA_036897335.1. NCBI lineage: Eukaryota > Viridiplantae > Streptophyta > Magnoliopsida > Caryophyllales > Caryophyllaceae > Silene > Silene vulgaris. Next base: position 902 of record JAYMSF010000292.1, on the reverse strand, counting down.
CGATGTTGTACAAAAAATATTGGTAGTTGTTTTCGAGTACTTATTTTAAAATTTAAATTATAAAATAGGCCCTTATTAATATTCTACTCTATGTTTCTTTGAAATAATAATTTAAATATTAAAATATTGGGAAGGCCACTGGATACACCATAAGCAATATTTTTGGTTTTTTGATAATTTATTCATCGATTGTGGTTTTACAGTCCACCCTCCGAGCAATATTTCGAGTATTTTAGTAATGGTTAAGGTCCAAGCTTAAGAAAATTTATTTTTGTGGTATCGTAAAAAATATATATTTTAAAAAAAAAAAACGTATATACTCCGTATATTACTAGTCGTATTAGTTAAGGCCCCTTTTTGAGATTTCGCACAGGGCCACCGAAATCTCCCAGACGGCCCTGATGCTATATAATATAAAAACTTTCGTATGCGACGATTTAAATGTAATAACATTGATCATAAGATCTGATATACTCCGAGAATTAAAAGTTGTTCAAATAAGGGTTAAATGGATGGATGAATATAATTTGTAATTAAATATGTTGGTCTTATATTAAGATTCAAAATTTCAAACCCGCAATCTGTTGTTGGGTAATCTATACTTTAATCACTAGACGAGACATTTTTGGTATGAGACAAATTGGCACTAAATAAACAAAAACCGAATGCACGATTGTAGCATTAATGAGGAGGGAACAGTAACTGATTAGGAGGAGGTAACAGTGCTTGATTACCACATTTCATAATTGATAAACAATTAGAGACAATAAATTAAGCAACAAAGAAAATCTCATCAAGATCAATAACAAGCAGAGACTCGAATAACAAAAAAAAAAAAAAAAAAAAAAAGAGTTTGTTGTGGAAAAAAAACCCTCTGAAATTTTCCCCCCCACCCACACTTT
>JAYMSF010000291.1:0-17703 GCA_036897335.1 Silene vulgaris | reverse complement strand
TTTCTCCCTTGTCAACATGTAAAAAAAAAAAAAAAAAAAAAAAAATTGGTGGGGATGGAATAAATTACAGGGAACAGTTTAAAAATTAACGTAGTGTTTAATGCAAACAAAGATATGTGAGTAGGTGTTTGTATTGCGTAAAAAAATGGATTTGACATTGTTTTGCTACGGTTATAAGTTAGATAAAAATTAGTAAATATAAAGACAGAATTGCTGATTTAGGAAGCAGTTTTAAGGAAAAATAAATCTACTAGGAGTTGCGATCATATTTACCGTGCGATAACAGAATAAGAAGAAATCTTGCACAACAGATGTTGTATTTGGCAGTTGGCAACAAGTATATTGAATGTCATATTGTATATGAGAAATTTAGATAGTTGACTTGGTATTCATGGTTTATTCGTTGGTTGGAATTGAACCGAGTCTTTCCTTATTGTTTGTCTAAATGCCATATATAAAACCAACTGTTACAACTTACAACATAGTATCATTCATTGAGGTGATTAGTAGTACTTTAATTAGGTATGATTTCATACTTTCATGAGTTTCATCATTGCATGTACCTTAAATCATAGTGAGTGAGGATTACCTGCCACCATATATCAAGTTTTTCCCACGTCTCTCACAACATGCTAGTTTAGGTACCATCTCTCACAGCATGCAGCTCTAGACAGGGAACAAATAACAAAGCATGAAGTTAGCCTCTACATACATGAGTTCTCGCGTCTTTGTAACCTGTTAGCTTTTCATGGGAGAATGTGCACTTTAATTGATGAACCTTAATGATGTCTCCATGCTAGCGATACCAAGTGATTGATCTTAGTGTGGTCTCTCAACGTTTGAGGAATTCAGGCTGAGCATATGGTTTCATCACTCACTGCCAGATGTGAGTTGTGATGTATGATCCACTATTTCATCTTATAGAATTATCAATTATCTTCGACTTGCCCTTTACAAGTGATAGATATCTAGAATAAATAAAGGATGTGGGATAAGGCGCCAGTAATCCTAATTCATGATAAGTGATGATGACATTTGGGGCAAAAAATTTCTAGTAATGACTGCAGTTGTTCCAAGACCCAGTCATAACTATATTTTCACCTGCTATCAAGATTAATACGTGTTGGAGCTATGAATGAGTTCTTCTTAATGGAGAAGTTGTGCAACATGTCTTGTTGCTGGACACGAGAATTTATCTGAAATCTGTGGGCTTCGATCATCCATGATTTTCTCTTTCTTGCCTTTTTCTCCATCATATTTCGAGCTAACCAAATAGATGAATTATCCTAATTTTGCTCCCTTTTCTTCCCCTATCTATACGTCTGCCTCCTTTTTGTATGCTTAAGTGAGTTATAGATTTTCTAAAGGTTATCGAATACATACTTTGCTTAGATCATTATAAAAACGTTTACACTTTTTGGGTGATGAGAGGTAATGTTTGTTTGTTAGAGTGTGCTAACCCGGGTTAATAATGTTGTTGTTGTTGTTGTTGTTGTTGTTGTTGTTGTTGTTGTTGTTGTTGTTGTTGTTGTTTCGTCGTCGTCCTTCCCCATTTTCTCTCTGTCATTCTGCTTTTTGTTTAATCTTAAGAAATGTTAATTACGATCGCGTTCATGGTAACTGGCCTCAAATAATTTTTGCCGTTGTTAATGCTAAAGACTAATCTTGTGAATATATTAGAGCTTATGGATGTGTGTTCTAAATTTAACTCAATAGGAAAAATATGAGATCCATCCAGAATTTCTTCATCTTTATAGTTAGTTACACGTTCCTCTTGTTTGTGTGACGTTGCTAATAGATTTTGTGAATATCACTTGTTGCTCACGCCCATGTATTATGCATTTGGCCTTGCAGATCTTGTATGCTGCAATATTATCGGCAACATACTACTTCATTGTGCAATCTTCATTTGCTTACATTCCTAATTATTATTTGAGTGATATTCACAGGTACTATACTCTCCAAAGATATGTGCATGATTGATTATGTTGCATGTTAGCTGTTAAAGATGTTTTGTGTTGTTAATTCTTTTTAAACTCCTCCTATTCGTTTTTTTTGTTTTTGCAGGTATATAAGCATTGTGGCAATTGGAGTTGGTGTTTTACTGTTTTTACTGACAAGTTTTTCTGATCCCGGAACTGTGAATGCTGAGAATGTATCTCAGTATATCTCTGCATACCCTTATGATAATGTCATATATTCTGAGCGCGAATGTTCAACCTGCAAAATTTTGAAGTGAGTTTCATATCTCAATATTATGTCATGATGGACCGGTATAACTAAAAATATTACCGAATACTCACTAAGTCACTAGTCACTAATCCACTAAAAATTGAAATTGAAAAATAACTACCCAATCATATCTATAATTTTTATCGTTATCTTATCGTGAGAGCCTCTCATGATAATGTGTGCATATATCTTAATTAAGGATTTTTTTTTTCAACGAGCTTGTGCTCGCTGTAAGCTGATAATTCTTTCGGGCTTCTGTAGGCCCGCACGATCCAAGCACTGCAGTGTATGTGACCGCTGTGTTGCCAGATTCGATCACCATTGCGGTTGGATGGTTTGCATCACTTGTCTACATGTTTCTTGTTTTAGATATACTTATCGCCTTATCTCTCTTAGACTTTCCCTTGCTCAATATTTATTCGCTATTTTTTGCTGCAGAATAACTGTATTGGGGAAAGAAATACTAGGTACTTTATGGCCTTTCTCCTCTGGTGAGTATTTCTTTGGTTTGGTAGCATTAATCAGTTTTGTCACGCCGATCTAACTCAACAAAGTTATTGGAATCCGATTGTTTCGTTAATTATTCATTGCTTTTTTTTTCCTGCAGTCCTTACACTATAAGGGGGATTAGTTTCTGCACTTCTCATGCTTAATATTTTGGCTTTGGGTTTCCTATGTTTGAAGCTATAAGTCCACACAAGTGTTCTGCATGAATTAGCGGATCACATCCTTGACCTTAAGACAGCATCTAATAAAAATTACTCCATAATGTGTTTAATTGCCAAAGATGGAAGTAAATAGGCTTCCAGTTCCTAGTTGTAAGAGTTTTATGTTTTTGCAGGCATTTTTGTCTCTGTTTATATGGATCTATTGCCCTCAGTTTAATTCTCGCTAGCCGATTGAAGGAACTCAAAATTATTCATATTTTAACTGGTAATATCTTTGGTCTTTCTTAATTTCAATTTCACAGAGAACCGGTGCTACATTATTGTACTTGAGATAACTTTTGCATCTTGTATGCACTTCGCAGTTTATTATGGAATTGAAAATTCGTATCGAGGCTTAGCTCCGCATGTTGCACAGGTGACAACTAAAAAGAAACATGGTCTATTTGCATTATTGTATACTCCGGTCGTCCCATTCATTTGTTTACCTTCGATTAAAATATCCTCACAGAGAATTAAAAGGTAAACAAATGATTAGGACGGAGGCACTATTTGGTAAAAGGTTTTCACCAACAAGCAGTTACACCCTCACTCTCTTTTTTCCAAAATGAATTCCGTAAATAGAACTACTTCTTCGATTCTGATCTCTGCCTTTTTTACTGAAAACTCGACGTGTGATTTTGTTTTGACCTGGATGTTAACGTCTTTCCCCTTGTTCACATCAAATGTGCTTACATTGCTTCACCAGGGGTATGGATTGACTAATTTTCTGTTACATCTTTTGCCCGTAAACAGTGGTTATTGAGCTCGTATAACACTCAGATACTTCTTATGGTGTTTCTCGTCGTTGTTTGCTTGCTTATGGCTGCTTTCTTCGGGTATCATGCAAAGCTGTGTTATTCAAATACCACTACGAACGAGGTATGTCTCCCCCTCCTTTCGCTGATTACTTCTAGCCGAACATTGATGACTATTGGATTCTCTAATACCTTGATTGACCCCATGCTTTATGGAAAACAAAAATGATGCAAAAACTGCAAGAGAATTAGAAAACAAACATGGCAATATCAAATGAGCATTTTTTTTTCCCTAATCATCTTTAGAGGAGGATTATAATGGAGTAAAGCCTGAATGACTCGTTCAGTTTTGATATTTTCTTTATATTTTGATATAAGAGTTGGTCAATTTTCAACGTTCTCATTATGGGTCCATCTGGAAACAATTTCTAATTTGTGTTTTTTACACTCATTACTTGGTCATTCCGACATTGATTTTGTGTATTTGTGAATTTTTTTTTATGAGACGCTAGGGTAGCGGGGTAATGTTATTATTATTATTTAGACTCAACTGCAAGTGTCACGCATGACTATTTTGTGAAGTTTTTTTCATGTTTTTTGCCTAAAATGAAGTGTCGTGTCAGAAGTAGTGTCAGGTTGATATGCAACATGTTATGATTTTCTCTCTTTCTTGTTAGACATATAAATGGCAAGACTACGAAAGCCTGCAAATGAAGATAAATGAAGCGAAGGCTAGTGCATCAGCTCTCAAGGCAAGTCTTTCCGGTCTTAGCCTCGAAAACAAACCTCCTAAGAGCAAATGGAAGTCCTTTTTCCGGAGATCACCTCTCAAGGATGAAGAGGTGGTGGCGAAAACAAACATTTACGACAAAGGACTAGTCCACAATCTGTCCGAGATCATCTTCCCTTTCTCTACTAGATCTACATTTGTGTCCCCAAAAACAAAGAAGGCCAAAGTAAAGGCAAGGTAGAGGAAGCCGTGGTTGATCATCAGCTTTACGAGCCATTATTTTTTGTCAGGAATGACTTCCCTTTCTCGGAGTTCTCAGTCGGTAAGAAATGCTCGAGGGAGAGAGGGATCGTGACACATGCACACCATTGACTGTTTGTGTTGCTTCAATGGCGATTGCAGTGACAGTGGATTACATAGTCTTAACTTCAATTTGTATCTTCATTTTTTTCTGGCAAGCTGTCAGATGGAGGAGGAATTGTGTATGTAATATTGTAGAACAGCTGATAGCTAATTGCAAATTTTAGACAAGTATACTGGCCAGAACTATTGATTCCCAATTCCCATTGCACAGATTTACTTGGCCTTTGCCTTTAATGTCAAGGTTAAGTTTTCTTGTAATTTGTAATGATTTGTTGCTGAAGTCAGAGATTAATTTGGTCGAGATTTTTTTTATTGTAGGTTGCAATGGTATCGGAAAGAACTTTCTAGTTTATTTAATTTACCAAAATTAAATTCTATAATCTCATACTAAATAGCGACAAAACTTTGCTTCCGGTCCATTTCGATCTATAGGCCAGACCAAAACCTGGTCAGCCGTGTTTAGGCCAAAGAATTTTGGTCAGATTTGATTTACTACTTAAAAAAGGGTTATAATGTTTATTTGACTGACTAAACAATGTACGGGTTATTAATACAAAAAACATGATCCATTTGTTTGTAAAGTAGTTATTAAAATTAAAATACTCGTTTAACAAACTATTTATGTAAGACATATTTTTTTTTTGGATAACATGAGAACCTGCAGCTGCTATCTTTGGTGCGCAATGGGTAAACCCCCGAGCATACGTGATAGCCGCAAACCACGTACACTAGGTTAACCACCCTTTCTTAGAGGTGACAAACTCGAAATCTAGAAGGCATAGCCCCAAGCCATTTTACCCCCAAGATTGCTCTTGGTGAGGCTTGAACCTGAGACCCTTGGCAATGTGGCCCAAGTTTTAACCACTAGAATCCACTCTTGCGGGCAAAAATAAATAAGTTTTTTTTTCTTGGATGACGTGGGAACCCGCGGCCGCTACATTTACCCAAGCATACACGATAGCCACGCTTGAACCTGAGACCTTTGGGAATGTGACCCAAGTTTTAACCACTAGACTCCACCCGGTATGTAGATTATACATCCGATGAACTATCACCAGTTGTATAGTTTCTGAATATTATAATAAAGTTTTTGAGTTTTGTTTTTAAAATTATGAGTTTTATTATAAAGTTTGTGAGTTCATTTACTTAAACATTAAACTCAAAAACATTACATGTAATATAAGCTTCAGAAAATCTAAATTAAAATCAAACTTTTAAATTTTCATAAGCTCACAGAATATACACATATATTTAAAAACAAATAAAGTTTGAAGTAATAAGTTCAGAAAAAAATACATGCTAAAAAAACAAATAAAATCTGAGATTATAAGCTCAGAAAAAATCGAATAAAAATCCAATAGTCTTTTTTTTTTTTTTTTTTTTTTTTTTTTTTTCATCCCATATGGAGTACTTGGTTTAAAAAGACAAATCAAGAAAAAGAGGGAGTGATTATTTAGCGCGGATTGTCCCTCCCTTGATCCCATTTACTTAGTTTTTTTTTTTGTTGAGTTTATCCACTGCTCCAGTCGCCGACGACGCACTTCGCCAATTTTTCCTGGGTAAGTTTTTCTTCCATTTATAGAAACCCTAATTGTGTTTTAGGTATTTTGAAATTCAGTTCTAAACCCCTAATTTGAGATTTTCGTCTGTCTACTTGTAATTCTATTGCATAATTTAAAGCCACTGATCAATTACCTGAAATTAGGTATACCATTTAATATGAATATGAATAGAATTGAGCAAGTTTTTGTGAAGCTGATTCATGATTAATTTGTTTGAATAAATTGCAATTGATGTACATTTGGGTTATTATTCATCTGCATTTCTTCAATTCTAGTTTGTAGGACAATGATTTACACGGCGATCGATACCTTTTATTTGTCCGAAGAGCAGCTGCAAAACTCTCCTTCAAGGAAAGACAACATAGATGAAGAAACCGAAACCACGCTTAGGATTTACGGCTGTGATCTTATTCAAGAGAGCGGCATTCTTCTCAGATTGTATCCTTCTTCTTATTTACCTGCATTGTTTTTATGCTTCCGCATTTGTCTTTATTGCTTCTCTTTACGATTTTAGCTTTGGAAGTTGGATTTGTTACTTCTTAACTTCTGCTTATAGACCCCAAGCTGTTATGGCGACGGGTCAGGTCTTATTTCATCGATTTTATTGTAAGAAGTCATTTGCCCGCTTTGATGCTAAGGTAATGTTTAAATAGTTCCACTGTATCATCAGAAAGTAGTTGCATTGTGCAATGTGTTAATGTTTGTTCTCGTAAGATTTACCTTTACCACTGTATGATTTGCAGAGGGTAGCTGCTAGTTGTGTTTGGCTTGCTTCTAAACTTGAGGAGAGTCCAAGAAGAGCTAAACAAGTTATCATTGTCTTTCACCGAATGGAATGTAGAAGAGAGAACTTGTCTATTGAGCCCTTGGATCTCTTTTCTAAGGTAAAAACCATGTCTTTTTCGCGTTCTTCACTTCTGGGCTACGCCTTTCTAGTGACTGTAATACCTCGCTTGTTAATTTTATACGGAGTGACATTTTTTCTTTATGGTAACAGAAGTATGCAGATCTGAAGGTTGAATTAATAAGGACAGAACGGCATCTTCTAAAAGAAATGGGGTTTATTTGCCACGTGGAGCACCCGCATAAGTTTATTTCTAACTATTTAGCCACACTTGGGACACCATCAGAGTTGAGACAGGATGCATGGAATCTAGCAAATGACAGGTTTGTACGCTCTATTATACAAGCAATAACAATACTTCTTATATTCTCGTTCTTGATATTAGCTCATGTTTACTGGATGTGAAGAGTCCCCAAGTTATTTGATTTAGATGATTGATAACCTGTTACTTATGCTCAGAGCCTGGTTTATATGCGTAGCAAAATGTCTGTATATATAGAAGACATTGAACCTTGTATATTATCTGTAATGACACATCTGACGTAGGAGCTCTGAACTTTTTATGGGTTTTGACTTTTGAGCCTAAATCTACTTGGTAATTATGATGTGTTGGTAGGCTAACCACATCATACCAATGTTCTCTTTAGTCAACGAGTTTTAGTTACATCAATTTCATTAAACAAAAATGGGCGACCCCTTAAATAAACTAACCTGTTGGATCTGTTCCATAGAAGTTGTAACGATGAGTAACAGTTATTAGCCTATTGGAGCACTCAAATAATAGAATGACCTGTCTGAACTGTTACTCAGTCTACTACCTTGCCAATAGGGAGCAAGTATTACTCTCTCACCGTTAGAAGTTTGTCTTCAATACAACATTATCATCCACAAATCAAACGGAAGAGGATGTTTGGAATACTCCATTTACTACTTGTCTTAAGAGCAAAATTTTTTGCATTGTGGTTTGGAGCTCTGCTGCAAGTTACTTACAGTTCAGAGTAAATGTGTACATTAGACTGCATTCTTTAATTACCTGATTTGGACATGAAGTAGTGAGAAGAATATACCTTGCAAAACTAATCGGACCCGAATGTGAAAAGAATAATCCAAAGTTAACTCAAATTTAGAAGTTAAATCCAATAGTAAATCAAAAACCTGAAATGACTGGAAATGAGACCATACCTTAATAGCGACGGTCTGAAGCTACCGAAAATGACCCGATTGACCCGAAAGGCGTAAACACATAATTGGAAGTGGCATAAACTTGTAATGACCCTTAATATGACTAATAACCCGACCCGAATGTCCCATCTTTTCGCGTCTAATAAGCAATGCTTTCCTTGAGTACAGTATTGCCTTAGATCTCTGCTTGTAGGGTTGTTTGAGTAAGTTTTACTGTTTTACTAGCAGGTAAAACTGTACTCTACTTTCGGCTTCGTATTTGTAAGTTATACTATATAACTAGGGATATTTTCAATTGAGGATTTTGGCAGAACCTTCAGTTACAAAAGAAATAAAAATAGTCGCTGATGAAACATCGACATGGGAATTGTGTACTTGGAAGTGATTTTAAACATCATAAAGTTATAAGCGAAAACAGGGTTTTCAGACGAGTACACATTGTTTAAGGTCCTTGGTGCTTTTCTTATTCGTCGCACTTTGTGATTTATTTTCGTTATGGAATTGACTGAAGGATGAAACTTTATTCTCAGACCAGTGGTCTTACAGCTTTCCGTTAATAGCTTTGAGAGTGGACTGCGACCTGTGACATCCTATTTAAATCAGAAACTTTTTTAAAAGCTTGTATCATACTATCATATAACTCTTAGCAACTCACGGCTTCATTCCTTAATTTTCCCGTTCACTATCCCCTCCATTCGTTGGCTGTTTATTGACATTTGACGATGGCTTCTTAGATCTTAGGGCATTGCATAAGGTTTTATAAATTACCTTAAATTGTGTAGGAAGCATGCTCTTACTATGGGTTGGATACGTTGATCACAATTTATAGGAAATATACATGTTCACAATAACAACTGTTTCCTTGGCTGTTCCTTGTTGAGGAGGTGGCGTCTTTTGGGAACCATGGCTAAGCCATTTTTGTTTTGGATTACTTGCTGTTGGTCCAACCATTGTTCGTTATACCCCTGGCTATTTCCTGTCTGCTTTGTTTTGTCTGAACTGCTTACAATAAAGTACAAACTTGTTGACTCAGACAAGATGACTTCATATTCTCTCTAGCTTTCCATTGGTTAGCCAGTGATAAGGTTTTGTTAGTCATTTTTGAGTTTTCTTTTATGTGGGACCCACGCTATTCATTCTTGTCTGTCACACACACCTGGCTACATCTTTTTATCATTCTTGTTTGGAATTTAATCTATAACATGAGGGGCAAATGTACACTGCAGAATCTGTTTTTGTGTGTTTCTTCTAGCTTCTGATGCTATCCTACTTGTTTCAGTAATATTATTTTTTATTTTGTGTGTCCAGCTTGCGCACTACTCTCTGTGTACGATTCAAGAGCGAGGTGGTTGCATGTGGAGTTGTCTATGCTGCTGCAAGAAGGTTTGGAGTGCCCCTCCCTGAAAATCCACCGTGGTGGAAAGTTTTTGATGCTGATAAGTCCAGCATAGATGAAGTGTGCAGAGTTTTGGCTCATCTTTACAGTCGTCCCAAGGCCACGTATCTACCTGTATGTAAGGAGCACGTTTCGTCCACAACTTCCAGTAAGGCATGGGATTCACAGACTCAATCGCTACCCAAAGTAAGTATGCCCTGTATCACCGCAGGTTGTTTATGATATTACTCCATCCATTCGAATAGGTTGCTTATGTTTTTCAAGATATGTGATGGGTATGTGGTAAAATGTTGATTACCTATTGGATTGGAGGAATATATTCAGCATGTCCCAACTAGCAGTTCACATTTTCTTTATTTATATTTTTTCCGTGGTAGAGTATGAATGTGGACTCCCAAGAAAATCAATCAAAAAGCAATTGTAAATTATCTTTGTGGATGAAGGGAGTACTGGTGTACAGTTTCAACCGTTGTGACACTATGTTTAAGCAATTGTGTTGTTACTATAATGCCTTGAGCAAATTGAGCTGATACATGACGTGTTGATACATCTGTGTAATGTTCACAGGAAGGTCCATTAAGTACACCAGCTGCCAACTCTGACAGCAACGGTATAAAGATAGGTTCCGCTACAGAATCTGGTGGATCCAAGGACCCCACTGCAAAGCAGGCGCTGGACAAGCTGAAAGGGTCTAAGAAAAGTGATGACATGTCCAAGGATACCCTAGTTCGGGTAGATGGAGGAGAAGAACCCCCAACTAAATTAAAGCATGATACCAGAAGAGACACAAGTGGAGAGAGGAGCAAAGACAGGGAGAAGGAGAGGGAAAAGGAAAGGGACAGGAGCAAGGAACAAGAGAGAGGAGACCTGAGGGAGCTATTGAAGTCTCGAAATCGTGATAGAGGGAGGGAATCTGACAGGGAGCGAGAGCAAGATGATGCTGATAGGGACCGAGATAAAATGAAGGAGAAAAGCCATCGTTCCAGGGATAGAGCCAAGGATTCAGGTAATTTTTACTATTTACTTCCGTGGATCTTACATTTTTCTTTCTATACTGGAGATAGCGCACGTAATGGCAGACAGATCAACTCTTGTGTTCTTAAAAGCTTGGTTAAGGATGGTTTCGTCATAGAGCCTTTATATAATATTCTAAATTTTCGTTTTTTTCTTGGGGGCTACCCCATAGATTAGTTATGGCAACGTAGGCTACATCCAAAGCAATATATACTCTATAATATAGGCCTCCCTCATTACTTGTGTGAATAAGACCCATTTTATAGAGGATATATATAACTTCAATGGTAGGAGCTCATTCCCAACTTATATTACTGTCACGTGACTCAGGTCCTTGCCCATTTAAAATAATCCTGATTAAAATCTACAGCCACTAATGGAGTATCATAAAACAATCCTGATAAAGGTTCCTACATATGAACTGTGAAGTGGCCACCGATGAGAATGTCTTCCCAAGGAGCTTCTTAGTAGTAAACTAGTAATAACAGATTTGTTCAAAAAACATCCATCGTGGATGCGTAGAGATTATTTGATTTATATTGTTGAAAGTCATCTGTAATTCTTTGTGGTTCTGATTGCATATGATCTATTAATATGCAGGAGGGTCCTTGGATAAACCCAAGCATCATTCTTCCCGAGGTATGTGCATGATTTTTTGATTTTTTTTTTCTTTTCCGTTCTTCCCTTTCACTTAAATGAATTAAGTGATTGTTTATTCCTCTCTCTGATGGTGGTTCCTAATTGCAGATCGTGATCGTGATCGTGATCGAGATTACTACTATTCCTCTCGAGATAAGGATCGCCACAGGCATCACTAGTGCTTGTTGAACAGTAGCTTCTTTTCTTGATCGACCTTGTACTTTTCCCATGGGATGTATTACATGTATTATGTACTCAGCTGTGCTTTTTTTTCTTTTTCTTTTTCTTTTTCTTTTTCTTTTTCTTTTCCCTTGTAGACTTGTAGTCAGATCTCGCAATACTCGTACCAGTATAGATTTGAAGATCAGTTAAATATAGTGCATCATTGCATCCAGTTGTTACTTGTTGCCCTTAAATAGCAGATTTAAAGCTCAAAGATGAACCTTGTAGTACAAACGCATAAAACACTCTCCATAGGCCGTGTGTAACTTGGCTTCAGTTTTTTTGAAAAGGAAAGGAGAGGGAATGAGAAAACAAGTGAATCAAACAATTTAATTTCGAGTATAGATTTGAAGATCAGTTAAATACATGGGTGTTCTTTGCAATTTGCGTGGATGAATCCAATGAACTTCACGGATGTTGGGATAGAACGGGGTGGCTGCAACCTTACCAGCACATGGAGCAGAATCTCTACATTTGCAGGATTGGTTCAGTTTATTAGAACGCTTTTGACCTTTCCTGAATTGGTTCATACAAAGAGCCATACAAAGAGCCTTGGCATCCATGAAGAACTCCATCCCAGTATGGGTTCAGTTCAAGGATCCTCTAACTGAACCCGAAACCATGGAGTGGCATGTTTGATTCAAGAAAGGCCATGTAACAAAATAAAAAGGCATTGATTTAGCTGACGGTAATATTCATTTTCGGCAATTGGTGTAGGTGAGACGTAGGGAGGGAGGGAGGGTTGGTTATGTAGATTATGCGAAAAAAACGTAGGGATATCCCGTAGGATTTCACGCCAAAAATCAAATCTCATTAAAACAATTTCAAATTCCCAAAATTGTTTTATTAAATTTACGCCAAAAATCAAAATCATTCTAACTCTAAATTAAGGAAACCCTAACACAATCAAATCAAATCAAATGTAATCTAATGGAATGACTTGGGTTGATTCCCAGAAAGTTTGTCTTTACTCTTCTTATTATTAACGCTGGATTCGCCGTAAGCAAGTTTCTCAACGCAATTAACCACCTCCTTCAAAATCGGCGCATCCGAAACTTCGATTTCAACTTCCAAATCACTATCATCATCACCATGATCATCATTACCAATCAGCGGCTGACGATACGCCAAGTGTCGCCATAGCCTTTGGAGCTCCGACCCGGTGAATTCTCTCGGTTGGAGTTCTCTTGGATTAGTAACCCTACTGTTTATCGTTTTGGCAATGAGAGTCCAATTGATTTTGTGATTTGGTTGATTAGCAATTTCTTTGAGGAGTATAAGAATTGTATCTTCAGAGTATCTCTGTAAGATGTTGCCGACGTCTTGTGCCGTGATTTTTCCGATTTTCTTTTGATTTCTTGCCGCCATTGTTGATCAATTTTTAATGGAGGCATGTAATGGAACAATCGTAAAACCCTAACAAATACAAGTATTTGTTTTATTGAGTAAATATACTTATACAGAGTATATGGTAGGTCAAATTTTATGGAGTTAAGCGAGTAGGGAATTAACTATTTGGTTATTTTTTTTGCAAAATATTTACTATTGGCTAATATATTATGTTCTTAATATTAAGGGAAATTCTACATATTTCAAAAAAATATTAATTGATAAGTCTACCAACAAACAAATTGCCTACAAAAGTACAATATCGACAACATTGATCATATTCGAAAATATTTCATAAAAATGGCCCCGAGATCATTGAACATAGAGATCAGCAAGTTCCTCCAAGGACTCGGGCCCTATATTCAGATCTCCATTTACGAGCATCCACATAAGATGGTCGAAAAGGACAACCTCCGGAATCCTGTTTGGAATTCTCAATGAGCGCGTTCAAGAGAGGATGAGACAAATACTGAGAGTTGATAACATACCGCCTTCTCGAGCTCCCTACATATATTGTCTCTCCACTTTGATCTTGCAACATGCTCAATTTCGAGCGTTCCCTACTCAACATGGACCTAAGACTACTATAGGATGATGATCTTCCTAATTGCCTTGACAAGCTCTTGCATTTTCTTAGCATCGAATCTAATTTCTTCATTTTCGGCTTCTTTTACTCTGAAATGAATTTTATGTTTGGTAAACTAGTTGATTTGGGTAAGGTGCAATGCGATACTGCTTTTAAGCCTTCCCGTAGTTGACACCATCACATGAATGAATCGAGCCGACTATGAGTCGAGAAATAAATAAAGGCAATAAACAAACGAAAAATTCATATTGAACATGGGACTAAAAATTGTATCATGGCTTCTGAGTTCTGAGCCAAGTCGTAACCGACACCACAAACCTACAGCCAACTGACAAGCCGATCTGGTGAAACCTTAAGTCACTATATCTTCGGCTTTTCCCTAGTTCAAGATCGCTTGTTTCTTTCATATTTCAGTAACTTGATATCATAAGCTCATAAACATACTTTCAATCAAGATACACTTTAACATCTATCCCACTATCAATGATAGACTGCACTACTGCTCTAATTTTCCCCTCAAACTTGTCTCTAACTCTCGGGGTGTAAGAAGCTGTGTAGACATCCGCTTCCCTGGCTCTGTCAGCCAGGATCCGACCAACCGCCAAACATGCCGGTATGTCACACCGAGACTTGAGAGCAGCTTTAATATCCTTGGAGTTGGTACCTGCAACTGCCACTTGCTTACATGTCACTCGGTGAGTGAGTGACGCCTGAACAAACCGCTTTGATATGAATACGTCCAGGGTAAATGGCTCCATATAGGCAACGGTCCTTTGCTTGAATGATATGTGCTTCTGTGGGTTCTTTGATTTCTTTTCTTTCTGGTAAGTGTATGGCCGGCTGTTATCATCGTCCAGGTAGTCTTCCACCCCAAAAAAGCTCCTTGGAGGAGAACAATGAGACTGCAATATGGTTTCATATTAGAGAGGCACACATGATGATAGATTACAATGGGTGTAACAGAATGATGTGGAAAATTGTTCAAAGAATTGTTGTTAGCAATACAATCGCCTTACACCACTTTGTAGTATACCAATGTTAACTGAATGATGCAGAATTGCAGAATATTGTTTAAAGAACTGTTGTTAGGTAACGCAATGGCCTTGCAACACTTTGTAGCATAAAGCTTCAATCTTAACGGTTTCTCTCATCTCAAAGGGGGTACCTTGTGTGAAAAATCCCAGTTTACCGAATTGCATTGAAGTGAACCAACAAGTTCCTTAATTTTCCCTAATTTTGATATGGGAAGCTGTTGCTTTGAAGCCCAATATTTACATTCTTATCTACAATGCACACTTGGTCATAAAATCAATAACAAAAAACACTCGTGAATTTGACTTAAAGCTGAGAGGACACACATACAAACATATGTTAGGATGAACTCCATGAATATAATCAGATGAACATTTCTTGGAATTATTCTCAAGTTCAACTTGTTTTAGATCATTTTTAACTCCAACACAACTCCTAGAATGTCAGATAGTGAAATCTCAGTGAAATTTCATACTAAAAGTACACACAGAACACTCAACTCAGGTTGAAATCTCCACAACCAAAGAAAAACGGCTCCCAGAAATTTCAAGAATAAAACGCCTTCAAGATACACAAAATGTTGTATGATTTGCTCAAGAAGGGAATACCTGTCCAGCATGTATGTTTCTTGTCATCATGTATAAAGATCCCCCAGTTTTACTTCCTCCACATTCATGCAGTCCTTTACGCAGCAACTCGCCAACCACATTCTTCAACATCTTAAAAACAAGCAACAACTGCACCTAGCACCACTTAACAATTCCACTGTATTACAGATAGTGTATAATCAGAACAGACCAAGCTTCGTGCCTTCACCGATAAAAATGTCGAACAGCTGCAACAAACGCCAACATAGACACGTTCTCCCCATATATTAACAACCATTGCAATTGCAATAAAAGGTAATATTTCAGCAAAAAAAGGTTAATTTCAAACAAAATTCATTGAGGCATTTCGTCGAACAGGTAAGGTACACTACCCATCATCAGATATCCAATTCCGATAAAAGTTTTACCAATTTTTAAATCATATAGCGAAAGAGAAACGAATTACAAGAACAACAATCAATGCATTAGTTCCCTATAATTCACAAAGCACATAAATACTAGGGTTTTCTATAAAAACCACAATTCGTAACAAAATATCACAAAAATAATAACCATGGATTGTGTTGAAGACTTGAAGCATTGCGCACAACGTATGAACCCTGAATCAAACGGAAGTAACTAAAGCAATAAAAAATCGAAGAAATACAGAAATAGTGAAAATTATTGGGTAAGAAATTAGTACCTCAAGGGTTATGAGAAGAACAGAAAATTTAGTTAAGGGGATGATGTGAAGGCGTAATTATGTGTGGAAATATATATATAAATGTGTAGCTGTTTGTTTAGTTTTGTAGACTTGTAGTCATCTTAACAATCTTCTCCTCCATTTCTGTCTCAGACTGGTATTTGCATCACTGCAAAAGAGTGACAACTGATTTTAGTAACTACTTCTATTTGGTTTTGGGTTGGAGTGGAAGTCCGGTTAGTTTGAGTCGGGTCATTGTATATGCTTACATTCGGTATATTTTGGGTTTGGTTTGGTTGAAGTTTAATGACTGATTTATGTAAGTGGGTCGATACGAATACGGTATTAGATTTAATTGGGATGAGTTTGGGTTGAGCTCCCCAATTACGAACCCAACATGAATGACCTACTCACTAAATTCATCATAATTTTTCTTAAAGTTCATCAGATTAATGTATTTACACTTTGCAAGTATTGACATGACACGAAAACACGACACAAAATTAATGGGTTAGGGTTGAGGCTTGATGACCCATTTATGTAAGTGGATTGACACGTATATGACACGAGATTTAAATGGGTCGGGTTTGGGTTAAAAGATTTGTGGCTCGTTTAGGCGTTTACTAGTGACACGAACCTAACACGACTTGATCTATTTGTCAGGTCTACATATTGGGCGCCGATCACCACTCATTTTGGTTTGTATTTGTCGATTTCACGTTTTTTTAAATAAAAAGAAAACAATAAATTTATTTAGATGGTAAGACTACACGTGACAAAAGCAACCTGACCCGAAAAAGCTGATCCGAGACCCGAAATTGATCAGAAACCCGAAATTGATCAGAACTACATCACATAAATGTGACCTAAAACCCGAATTGACCCAACCCGGCCCGAAACTGACTCGAGCTTTCTTGACCCATAACTAACCCTATAATACCCCGATATTTTATACATAAAATTGCGTAATTTATGAGTAATTCATATATATGCACATATTGTGGTTGATGTGTATGAGTGTTGGGATATCGTTTTATGAGCTAGTTAGGTGTTTAGAGGTTCGGTCTAGCGAAAGCAGGAGGGTGTTTTACAGCTGGAGTTGGACTAGTTGGTCGACCTTATGTTTGGTGTTGTTGTGTTGCACAACATGCTGTACAATGGAGTGGGGAGTTTGGCTTGTGTCGTCCGACCCGTTGTTGATGTCGGGTGACAAATTCAGCGTAGGTAGTAGGATATGTCGATCGACCATGTGGAGCGTGTCAATCGACCAGAGCATTAGTTGATTAGTAACGTTTAAACCCTATTCTTATATAACATAAACTACGACATTCTCTATTCTCTTTTGTTAGTTTTAAAAACAAATCCTCACCCACTCTATCACGCGTTAGACCGATTAAGGGAGAAGAAGGAAGGACACGGGTTTGGACTAAGATCGTTTCATTCATACCTTGTATTCGTAAGTATACTAATTGTTATTAATTGTTATTAATCAACTATTGAGTCGTGATTTGTTTTGGTACAATTAAAGTTTAGATTCAAGGGTAGGCTGCACTCAATCCAAGATTAGGGCAGATCACCAGTTTTTTTGGGGGGCATAAAGTGGTATTTACAGATCACCTATCAACATGATTACATTTTAACTCGATGAGAATCGAGCCTCTGATTTTAAGGTTATAAGATAAACCCTTCACAAATTCTCATTGAAGACGGGCACTATCCGTCACAAGCTGAAGACGGATAGTGCTCCTATCACAACATGC
>JAYMSF010000290.1:0-17706 GCA_036897335.1 Silene vulgaris | reverse complement strand
CACCCACACCCCATTTGCCCTCCTCTTCCCTTCCCTCCCTTTCTCTTCCCTCCTTCCACCTCCCCTCCCTTTCCCTCCATTTTTGCTATCCAAACACAACCTTAGATGAATATGTTACTGCATTCTTTCGTCATTTTCTTAGGTTCATGAAAAGGTTTAGACATTATACTTGTATTTTTGTTATGGAAATCTGCTGATGAAGGCCTCACATTTACCTTTTCACTGTTCTTTTTTCATTCTGTGTGGGGTGCAATAATTAAGTGGCAGGATATTACCAATTCGTGTGAATACTGCTACTGCTGAAACAAACACCTACAAGCTAATACAGGGAGAAAGAAAACAGCACACACATACACAGGAAAGTCAATACCTTTTCCAGCTTTGGCAGCAAGGTTAGTGACCTCCACCTCTAATTTTGCAGCACCCTAGAAACAAAATCACAAAAACATCTTGTCAAATTTATACAGAGAGCATATCAAACACCAAACAAGTTATTAGCATCTACCAGTCTAAGAGTTAATTCAGCAACAGTACCAAGTACCAACCTGTTGGTCCCAAAACTATTGTCAATGAATGTGAAACGAAGAGAAGTAAAAAGATAAAGGGAGAGCTGATGACAGTTATGATAATAAACGAGAGGGGAATAAGGACGAAAAAAAAAAGGAGGGGGGGACCAAGGTTGACCTGTTAAGCATACATGATCCCACTTCCTCAAGGGCAAGGGCTATAGCAGATTCTGGGGTATGGAGGGTTAAATGTACGCAGCCTTACCCTTATGTTATAGCACACAAAGGTGAGGCAAAAACATGCTTTTCAAGTATGTGTGAAGGAAAGAAAAAATTAAATTAAGAACCAAAAAACATTAGTGATACAAATAAGCGACCAAGTAAACACAAGATTAAAATGAACTTAAGATGAAAATAAACAAATGACAAAACAATACCACTACTCTAATGCCTCAGGAGCTCCCAAAAAAAGGTGGGCTAATGGTGTATAGAGACGCGTTACCCCGTGTTAAGACTCAAAAAGGAAATTGTCAAGAGAATTGTATTGAGTGACTCCTAAAGCTTAGTCAGTTTCGCAAACCATATTTTTATTCCATCATTATTCATAACCCAGGAGTCTTAGACTTCATTGGTGTTGAAATATAAACCCACATGTGAGTGTCCCACATTACTTGGAGAAGAGAGGCTGTACCACTTTATAAACCAAGGGGGCTAGTCCTATTGCCAATTGGTTTTAGGATGGAACCTCCCTTGTATTTGTTAAGTGCTCCGTCTCTCTTCCGTTTGGGTAAGGCCTAGACCCATTTCATGTTCTGACATGGTATCAGAGCCCAAGGATTTGTCCAGGGTTTAAGCTGGGCTCAAATTATGCCACCGAGGACGGCCTCTTTCGATGGTTTGATAATTCCCACTCCGATGTACTCCCATGGTTTTGCCCTGTTAGAACGAAACCTCCCTTGTGCTTGTCAAGTGTTCCGTCTCTCTGCGTTCGGGTAAGGCCCAGACCCAATTCATAACAATTGAAGACAATGGGAAAAAAAAATAACGAAACAATGCACTGAAAAAGTAAGTCTGAAAAACGAGCCAAAAAGGAAAATGTAAAAGAGCCGAGACAAGAAATAAATTAAACCTCATCATCCATGTACAATTTCTCCTTGCCTCTCGATTCTATCTAAAGCCATAAATTTACCTAAGCTCTCAAGAGTAATCTTGCCAACAAAAAGAAGAAAATTCACGTGCAGGTGAGAGTGGATAACTTGACTCCAACTATAGTATGCCTGCTTCTGAGATAGATGAACGTTTAGCTGAATATTTACCAACAAAGGTACTGCCCGGATAATTAAGAGCACATCACTACTACAGAATTTTTGAATTACATGCTACTGGGAGTCAACAAAGAACAAAGAATATTTATCACAGAAATATCACTTCAGCATCAAATAAAAATACTAGTATAAGCCTCTCTAAAATAATGTGCAACAGTCAGAGAGTCACAAAGAAGAGTCCCATGTCTGATATGCGTATCCTCAGCACAACGCAAGAAGAATAAAGCATGACACTCATAAAGTTGAGCTTGGCCTACGAAAGTGCAGCACAGGGACAATGCGTCATTCTAATAAGTAGGCTGTTTAGCAATGAGTATTCATCAAAAGGCGTATAAGAGGCTACGGGGAACACATCTATAATATTAATTGCAGAAGGAGATGAAGAGTTTGAGAATATGAAATGATAAGCTGCGCAAGAGTACCTTTCGAGGGACCTCAAATATGAATAGCTCGTTCCATTTTGCAGTACCCAAACCTTCTTCTGACGAATCCATGATTAATGGTCTAGAACATTTAGTCCGTGCACTTTGAGGAAAAAGTTTTTGCTGATCAATAGGCTGGTTATCTACCACGAGTCGTAGAGCACAGAACAAGCTATGGCTATTGCCATCATCAACAATTGGTATATCCTGGGGATTTGCAAATGTTAGTCACGCACATTCTTCACATATTTCATTTAAGGCGATAATTTAAGCATTAAAAATTAGTAAGATTCATACTTGATTACCTTTGCTTCTAGTATATTAACAGCAATATAGTAGCGTGCTTCGCGGATATTGTCTGCAATATTTAATCTATCTGGAAATCTAGGAGGAGGTAGCCAGATAGCAGTGGCCCGACTGTCATGAATAATTTCAACTGTATCAGAGTTTTGTTCTAGTTTCTTCACATAAATATCTCGCCCAAGTTTATTTTCTACTATAATCGACTGGAAATCATCTTCATCTAATGCAGAAAATGTAGATTCATCCTTGTCACTATGATGTCCACCAGCTTCCTGCAAGAGTTTCAGTTATATAACATTATAACCTCTATAAAACACCATAAATATGAAGATGCTAGAGCTGTTTTTACCTCATTTATCTTTGTTGCTTTCTGATCAAGCTCTCTCTGTCGCTTCCACGAAGTGAGACTCTCAGCAAAAGTATCAAGGTTGGCAGCGCTGACATTAAGATTCAACACACTGGTAGCAGCAAAGCGTATTCTTTTACCCAACGCAGGAAACTGATGCAGGTTCGTGTCATAAGTTTCAAACCTCCAAAATAAAAGAACAAGTCAGCCGTCAATTCCAATTGCACTATGCATAAGATATCATTTGAATAATACTTCTACAGAACAACATTAATGAAGATGTAGAAACAATCATGCATCTTATCAAAAGCATTGAACAGCAACCCATAAATGCAATAAATTACTTGAAGATTCCATCAAAAGGCTCCACCATGGGTTCCCAAGACTCCAATTGCCGATTGAAAGTTGATGCAGCCATTGAAGATATAAACACAGCATTCATTGCTTCAAATCGGCCGTGGGTTACAAGCTTAATATTAGTAAAGGTCAAATCTACGAATGGAGTCATCTGCAAGGTGATATAACATTAATCAAAATACATAGTAATGCGCCAAGGAAAATCGATAAAATGCACTCCATATGCTATTTTAGGGGATTACCATTCCTCCCAAGCTGTCTAAGACAGTGACGGATAAGCACCTCAGCTTCATTTCAGATGTCACGTTTTCACGTGTCTTTGGCTTGGCAAAATCTCCAATAGAAAACGCCAAACGACTTGATGGCTTCTTTAAATCAGCACGTGCCAGAAATGTTGAGGCCTAAAAAAAAGCATAATTATATGTGAACTCCTGTAATTCAATCCAGGAAGTAGGAAGTTCTACTACTTTCTAGACTTGATGCAAGTAGTTACAGGACAAGAATCAGCGAAACACTAATTTCAACCTGATTCTGAACTTTCCATAAGCTCCAGCAGTGAGATCCTTTTGAACTCGACGATCTAGAAACAGGCACCTCAACTATACTAGCCGGTCCAGCAAGATCTAGTCTTGGACAGCAAAATGATTCAACTCGTGGGGGCTCATCGGTTCTAGTTACAATGCATCCCATTGCCACATAACCTGGAGGGGGAACTGGATACCAAAAGAACGCGTCATCCACACCTTTCCCTACCACGTGAGCAACTCTCGTATATTGCACAGGTCTTGCAGAGATCTCTGGATTATCAGCCAAAAATAATATGCCAAGAGTAGGTGGCTCCAACCTGAGAAGAGAGCATAAAAGGTTAGGCACCTAGACTTTACTGACCATTGTTACACAGGAAGGTTTAGAAGCCAACCCTTCCGTTATGCAGTCACCCAAAATGGCATAACCAGGACGGATTATCGGCCGCCAAATTGACACTGGACGACGAAACTCTCCACCCTTGTCCCACCAGATCCTCTCAAAGTTTGGGACGGACATAAAACAATTATGTGATCTTGAGTATGATCTAATGACGTCCCACCCACTTGGATTAGAATTTTGCCCACTTCCTTGTGAAACAATAGATTCATTACTTAGATTGGGCTTTACGGCAGGCCTTTCAGAAGAACGGTGATGCCAGTATCCTCCCCATTTAAGAGAATGAACCAGATCATAACATCTCTCTTTTGGAGGACAATCAACGGAAGGACTGGCACAGAAGGTCCCAAGCATGGTATCGAGACGCCAGATGCTAAATCCCGACAGGAAACGACGATTGCACGGCACATGATATATACATTCCGAGAAGGTTGTAGATGCCACAAGATCAGCTCGAAGGCAATAGACAATATGATTTGGTGGAGGTTGGTCTCCTGTATTGGCTACACAACCTAAGGCTACATATCCTGCAGGTGCAACTGGCAACCACAAAGAACATTCTCTTTTACCATCTAAAGTCCCTTCACTGTCGTTGAACTCTAAGATTTCAGAAAGCACTCCGATTAACTTAAAACCCGTAGGTTTTCTCACACGTCCATATGTGTTGCTCACAGCCATCATAGCCTCAGACGGAGGAATAGACCTGGGGATAACAGAAAAATCATACATATAATCAGTATCGCATTTTTCCATGGGACAGAAAAATCATGCACATGATCAGCATCTCAGAACCTTTTCTCCATGGGTACCAGAGGATATTGATTAAAGGACACAATGGGGTGTATGATAATACGTAGAACTTTTGAGGTCAGAAGAAGTCAATGTGATTGACACTTGAATATTTTTGAATTTTGATATGATTTGCAAGAAAATGCATGATCTAAGATATAAGCTCTCTGTGTCAAAAAGAACTTCCATTTTTAGTATTTTTGATCATTTCAGAGGTAAATCTCATCATCGTATAATATTACATAAATACCTTCAACTTGTCCAACTAACCCCTTTATTTTGAATGTGCAATTATATATTTCTACTCCTTGAATCGTACAATCTTTGTATTTTGAAAGGTATTTTTCAAACAGAGCGAGTAATATTTTAGTTCTCAGATACGTGCACAATAACATAGGTACAGTGCTGACCACCTAGCCAGTATAAAGGAAGTAAGAAATTGAAATTGATGATAGGAACAAATTGTTTAACAGCTCAACCTGATAAGCAAAATATTGAAAAGGAAACAGTGTTACCACACTCTCTTTCAAGATACACTTTTGGAGGGGGGGTTACAACCGCTATTTGTCATATGGACACCAAAATCAGTTTCTTAACAAACTACCTTGATGTCACACAATCGCCTAGAATAACATAGTTTGAAGGCGCACGGGGCCTCCAAAATGTGAGGTTGCACTTCGATCCATTTTCTACAGATGAAGCAAATAAGACTAGATTAGCAAGAAACAACAAAACTTTGGTAAATTGCAAGCCACCAGACGGCAATCTATATCCAATCATTGTGACATAAATTATGAGGTCATTCTAGGTACCTTTTGGTGACACCCATATCCGTTCAAAGTTAGTACATGATGCCACAGGATTGGCATTTCCGAATTGCAACGCACCAGCTACCTGAATTTGGAGGTTAAGCAAGAGAGATATGATGCTCAAGGACAGATGAATGTGAATATCAGTACAAATGAGTGACATATTGGTCTTGTCTTTCACTGAGGTATAAGCGCCTGAAACATCAACGGGGTTCAAAATTATAAGACCAGATCCAGCTTCTATAGTTAAGTCCTTCAGAACTGCCCGAATCCATGCATCCTCCTCATTAGATGCAAACCTGCACAAAATAAATGCAGTGTGCAAAGCCATTTTACTACCAAACAGTTTAACATAGTCCCCCCACTCCGAAGGCACCAAGCTATTCAAAAATAGGGGGATAATGAACATATAAATAAGCATATGTGCATAGAGTAATAAGGAATTTATAGAAAATGCAAATAATTTACTGAAAGAAATTAAAAGATTCATAACCATGACTTCGTAGCCCAAATCCTATTCCCCTAAGCAAATATCCAGCAATGTGACTAAGAAAGCAAGAGATATAACTATAATGTAAACAAGAAAAAAAATCCAAACACTTACATAAAGCTTAGGTCAAATTTTGCTCGAACAAGCTTTTCGCTATAAGGTGAATCATCCTGAGATGATTTAGTCCCATCATAGAAGGTCAATTCAGGAGAAACAACCTAGACACAGAAGCAAAACATATAAGCAACATTTAAAGGAATATCAAATTAATGATCAAAAGAAAGTTATATCGTGAACTGATGTTTTACTTGCACTATACACAACAAAAGCATCACCCCACATCTCAAAAATTCCGCTTATCGCATGGTAGAGGGGTGATGTACGCAACCATACCCATGTGTTTTAAACAGGAAAGACTGTTTACACATAGACCCATTATGGAAAGTACGACGAGTTTTGCAACAATTGGCCAGTACTTCATTATATGAAAAGCACTGACAGCGATTACTTTTGCCAGCCATTTTGCTCAATCATACTCCAGGACCAAAAGATTGCGACTATTTAGTTCAATTGGAAATGAAATAAAAAATATATATATATACATACATATAAATCAACAAAAACTAGAATACTAAGAGATCTCCAATATCATTACATAATATCGTCATAATATCTTTATTGATTGATGTAAACTGCATTTCGAAAAGATATTAAATTAGGCTTCAAATTAATTGAGCCATGATTAATTTACAAGCTCAAAACCGCAACATTTGAGATATTCAATCTTTATTTTTTGATAAAAATTTGTTGATTATTGGTTAAAGGATACCAAAGGCGTGACCCCATATATAAAAGGAGAGCGAGAAGAATAAACTTTCAAGCTATCAGAAGGAGAAGAGCGTGAGAACGAAGCGATTACTCCAGCTATAACAATAACCTCAAAACAAGGAATCGGAACAATTGACTCATAGGAGCAATACCACAGAAAAAAAAAGTTTCTCTTTCAATCCAAGTACATGACCAAATAGCGCAAGGAACCATATTCCTAACTTTGTTAATCCAAGCTTTTTTCATCTTTCACCTCCAAGCTGAAAAAACCTCTTTCAATATGGCACATGGGATACCAGTCGTGAACTACAATGGACACGATTGTATGGTTTATCATGGCTTGTTAATTTTCTCATGTCATATCAGCCTAGCACAGTTTATTTTTGTTATATAATAGGGAAGCATAGGCCGCATCAGTCAAATAAAAGTAGCACGTCATGGAATCCATGTAACAACTAAAATCCCTATATTACCCTTCCCCGGCCTTAACCCACAACTATGCTTCGGTTCGTACATTGTTCATCCACTCTATCTCCCGCTTTCCTTTTACCTACTTTCTCTTCTCTTCTCTTTCTCGCAATATTTACTCGCTTTAATTCAATTTCTACCATATAAACGAGTTTTTGCCCTTGTTCATGTTGGCCGCTTCCCTTGTTTGAAGGTAACCAAGACATAACAATCTGATGCTTCCCAATAATTTACCTCCATAGTTACCAATTTTGTAAAAAAGATGACTAAACAACTACAAGTTCCACTTTTTGATGTTGTTATATATATGAGTAGTTAAGTTGGAGTTAAGAACTCCACTCTAACCGGAATGAGGGTGTCACCCATTGATGTCATTTCGACTAATACCCTCAAGAGTGATAAATGAGGTCAAAAGCTCAGCTGTAGAAGAACATGACTGGTTGGAATGGTGATCTCTGCAAATTAACATGATTAGTAGACTGACAATACAGTGCACGTTCTACTTCCATCAGAAGTTGAAAAACGTAGCTGTAAAGAGAATTCAAATAGTGGCATACATTCTGGAAGATAAGCAGCAAATAGAACGACAAGCCAAAAAAGTAACACGTACAATCAAAGCCCCCGGTTTAACAGAAAAATGTTGCTATTAAACCATCCTACCTGAGCCTCAAAAGTAAAGCTTTGAGTCTTCTCCGAGCCATCAGCGGGAGAAGAATTTGATTCCTCGGATGATTCCTTCTTGCCTTCCAAATTTTTATCATCATCAGACAAAGCATTATCCAAAAAAATAATTTCGACACCATCCTCTGAAGACGCTGAATAGCTGCTTTCATTGCTCAAGTATGTATACTTCCTCAAGAGGTTACCATTCTGCTCATTTATAATACATTAGACTTCATGAGCTAACAGCAAAATGCAAAACAACGCTACGTATTTCATGCGATAGCCTACCTATGTGTAATATATAAGTCTACAACAATATGCTTGTATTTACCTCAATTTTCACATTCACAAACCGCAGCCTCTTTCCACGACCTATAATAATTATAGGTTGAACTCCTGACGACTGATTTTCCTTAAAATCTGTATCCTCCTTCAGGCATATTGTCCTCCCACAACCATCATATAAATAATCATTAATCCCAGCAGCATCAACAATCAGTTGTCTGCTTGGGGACAGCTGAATTACCTCTTCTTGCTGCGTGTGAACAGCCGAATGCAGTATAATGTTGCTACTCTTGCGGATAGGATCATTGTTTGGATCCATGAGTTCATCCCTTCCAGTTATCGCACCTAACGATGGCACAAAAAACTCTGCAACAGCAATAAGAAAGTCAGGCACGACCAGAACCCTAGGTTGTTGAAGACGAACTACTGACGATTGTGAAGTTGCTCTCCACCGGTAGTCCAGCAGAACCATGGTTGACATTGGTGTATCTGAAGCACAAGAAACTCCAGAATATGCTCTTGACACCTTGCTACTAACGGAAGACGGATTGCTTCCAGAAGGAAAAGCTTGTTTGCCAACATCGCATGATGTTCCAAGCATGAGCCGCATTTCAGGTTTTGTATCAGGGCGAACATCCACAACAGAGAACTTCGGTATAGTGATGTAGAGGTCAGCCTCAGCCAAAGAAGTCATTCTGTATGACACCCAAAGACCTTCCAACTGTAACCAAAAGAAATATTAGAAAAGGAGAAGCGGAATTAAATGGCAATGTAACAACTAAAAGAAAATTTGAAGCTGATGTAAAATGGATACTGACACTGATATGTGCCAATGTTGACTCATCTTGCATTCCGTTACACAACTCTAGCAGAGCATAATTGATTTCAACAACAAATATAGACACGGTTCGTGATAGAAAGTTCTGACTATTCGCATTGACTCTATCAACCAGCAACTTCATTGTATCTTGCGGATCAGACTTGCAAGCACGAAAACTGGGGGGAAGAGTTGGTTCTTCATTCAAATTTGTGGAAGCACAATTTAATATGACATTGTACTCTTTGTCTGACATAAAACCGTGCAATGAATCAACCTGTGATCAAAAGGACGAAAAGTAACAGATAAAATTAATGCCAAACAACTCAAGCAAATGGAACTGCAGCAAGGATTGCAAGAAGATATTTTGCCTGTTTTTCAGCCCTCTAACAAGCGATAATGGTCATCATCATCACCTGGAAATTCTCTCTCTCTCTCTCTACAATGTGACCTTTATGCTACATATGGCCACCCTTCCCCCAACTTAGAGTTAGAGCCTCTTTAGATGCACTACGTAATGATAATGATGAATACTACAACTGTTTTTTTCCCAAATTATCAGCATAATGACACTCCTCACCCAACATAGTGGTGACAGTTTGAGAGCCTCTTTAGATGCACTAGGTAACGATAATGATAGAACGAATTAAGCATCAACGTTATTGTCTTTTCAATTTCACAACTTTCAGTATAATGCCATACGAAGACAAAGCAATACACCAATTAGGAAATTTAAACAGTGGGAGGTTATAAGATAGATAGGGCCACAGGGGTACACAAAGACTGAATTCAAGGGAATCAAGAGGTTTGATTACTTCTATATTTAAATATTCTTATCATCTTTCTATTTTTTTGTTAAATCCTTTTAACATCCGAATTTCTGGTTATGCCTTCCGATATCAATCTTCCAAGACTATGAGCAACAAATTGGGACAGTGGCTTTCTTGTTGAAGTTGTAAAGTCTATCAGCAATAAATTATTCTTTGAATTTCGACCGGCAAGCGCAATTTCGTTCAGCCAACTGAATCAATAGTACCATTTTACAAAGTTCTTGAACTTTAAATATGTTACAAGAGTTGCTAAATACTGATGTATTCGTATTAGTTACAGATATTAGGATTTGGATAACAGAAAACGTATTCATAGGATAACGAAATTCGTATTCATCAAATTAACAACCCTTTGGAGATGTTAGGAGAATCATCTACTCCATTCATCCACGTAAAACTGATCACTCGAAAGCGCGACTGATTTTCAAGAAAACAAAACATAAAACCTTTACTGGCCCTATCTAAAAGTAAAACATATGCCAAACCCTCTGATTTTCCTCGCTTATATGTTTGTTTAATGGAGGTATTTGTAGATCCTACTGTAATATCTTCATTTATAGTCCTCATTATTTTGATGGAGTAAGCAGCACACTGGGAAAATGTTGATGATATGCCCTTAAGTACTCACTAACCACCACAATAATAACCGTGATCCATCCATGAAACTTCGTATGTTAGTAACCACTCAATTGAAATTAAGAACTGAACAGTAGCGATAGTACCGACTAGATGATAGGAGCGCGAACAGACAACATGAACCTATTACCTGAACTTCAATGCCGAGAGTTGGAACCTTTCTAAAAACATCCCTCAGACTACGACGAACACAGACAACAAGTCCTTGACCTTCTCGAATCATTGGTCTTCCCAGACTACCATCGATTCCAACAGCTAAATTGATCCCTAGGATCTGCAGATAAATCAGACATTTAGTAGAAGACAGATGCTGATTACATTTGCACCGTAACAGAAATATAAATGGCAGAAGTTATGAACTAACCCATCCAATATATCAAAACACAGTTAACATAGCAGAATTCAAGCACACTCCGTTCTTTATTTACACCCAAATCCACGCGCAAAATCCAAATATCTTGGTGAGGATGAAGTACATTTTTTTATGATGTTCGTTGAGTCTTTCTCAAGGACAGTAACTTTCATTAAGTGAGAGTTGTTTTAGTTCAGCTTCACAAGTGGCTTACAATATTACATTCAGCAGAGATTTACTTGATTGCATAGGGACTTTTCC
Organism: Silene vulgaris; assembly: GCA_036897335.1. Classification (NCBI taxonomy): domain Eukaryota; kingdom Viridiplantae; phylum Streptophyta; class Magnoliopsida; order Caryophyllales; family Caryophyllaceae; genus Silene; species Silene vulgaris. Next base: position 6,295 of record JAYMSF010000290.1, on the reverse strand, counting down.
CTTTTCATGCAAAAGCAAATTAGTAAGATTTACCCATTTTCATTTTTGTAACTTATATGGCAGCCTATACTTTTCCACCAGACAGTGTAGATAGATTAGGCTTACCTCGGCACGAAGCACATCAAGGTGGACGGCAGAAGGATCATTTTCAGGTACCCCGTGCCATCTAAAGCTATTTTGAATCTGGAGCTGCCCTAAGTCCAGTTGCATAAAGCTGAAGAATTGAAGCAGAAATGACAATGTAACCGTATTTAAAACCGTTGTAAATTTGCACGCGTTGTCATAAAAGGGAGAATATGTAAGCAGAGAAAATTGAGGATAATGGCTAATAATCGAAGATCCAAGTTTCTGTAGCACGAGTTTTAAACATATAAATTTCACTCACAAAATCATCATATCCCCCCCACTGCCCAAGACATTGGTTTCAATGTAAAGTATGGCATGTACTGATGCACAGGTATCGGGATGTTTAATGACGAGATTAAGTAGACAGTAACTATAATCACATCTAGTTCAACCACATAACAAGATCCCACTTCCGAAACACCGCTAAACATATTCTTCTTTCTAATTATCAGAGAAGTTCATAAAAGAAAAATTGCAAGTAAGCTTCATGTACATTGCGCATCATGAACAAGTCTACGGTAACATGAGCCATGGATTGATCGAAGTATCAAACTATAACCACCAACCATGTAAGCTACATCTCCCATAGGTTGAACCCTAAAAAGTCATTTTCAACATGAAGGCAACGACAATAAGATGAAGGGAACATAGTGAAGCGAGGGTCATAAGGAAGGCTAGTTGGGAACGTAAAATGAGGACAGTAAAACTACAACTAAATGAAAGACCCTCAGCTACAGAAAGGATGCCTGAAAGACACTCAGCTACAGAAACTTGCAAGGATTGAGGTGCGCCCAACCCCAACAAGGAGAGAAGTGGCTTTATCTGCCAAAATTTACAAACAAACACTGCAAACTTATACCACAGCTTTGAGGGGATATTTCAAGATTCCATTCAGAAGTTAAAAGAGGAAACTAACTCTTTGCTCGTAGAATGCTTCGGGATTATTATGACTGGAGTCTCTAACGAAAGATCCAGCTTTATAGCTGTTGCCCCGTCAATTTCATATTTTTGAATTATCCACTCCAAACCCCCAACTTTATCAACCATTTTAATCATCTCTTCCTTATGGGGGGTGGCAAGTTCCATGAAATACACTGATATCTGCAGGAATTTTGTTGGGGTGTTAGACGAAAATCCTTAAACAGCACAATGACGCTATCTCACAGCATATGATAAAGAGGGAACAGCTCATGCAGTTCATATATACCCTTCTGAACATGCTAGCACATAACACTAAAAACAGAGGCATATAGTTCTTACTAACCTCACGAATAAACCTGTATAGGAAAACTAAGCGAACAGCAGACAAGCGACCACTAAGGCTATAATCATATCCTTCATAGTCATCATCTTCAGAACTGTAGGATTTGAATTCAAACTGAAATTGCAGCATATAGGTGGCATAAATGTCAGTTCCACCAGTACAACAGTGTATCACTCAAAAAATAACACGACCACTTTCCTACTGAAGAAGCTTACAAACAGCATATTAGTGGACAAAAATACCCCAGAGGATGTACACAAAGGCATACCTTGATAAGCGACTCGGCACCTGGATTGCGGATGTCACACAGCCATTTCCAACAGTTATCTTCGCCCAAAGACATATCACGAAGTCTGAAGTTTCCTAGTGTGCCCTCAATTGAAATAGAGCATGGGTGCACCTACAGGAAATATTTGAGTTCACACACCCAACAAAGAATACAAGATCACATGTGCCTGTTCTAATACAAAGCTATTTGGAGCACCGTAAAAAGAGTAACCAGCAATTTGACCAGTGAACCAAACACATTACTCTTAAACATCAACCACAAACTTCAACTGACATCTAGGGAAATATTACCTCCATAGTCCATCCCATTTATACTGATCCTATTGTTTGATGCTCAAATTTGACCTTTAATCTCTCCATATATACGCTAAGGTACACAGTCAGATTTGTCATGTCTAACTAACTATTTTCGTATTATTTTTTAAGAAGTTGTAGCAATTATAAATCAGAGTGCCAAAACAAAAACGAAATACAAATGACAGGAAAGTACTCATCAATTGTAGAAGTACTACCATACTACATACCTGGAGATGCAAAATAAAACTCTCTTGAATGAACATTGCGAAGTGAGAGCCATCCTCGTGATTAAGGAACACAGTGACACTATCTACATCCATGCTCAGTTTAAACACCACTCGCCTTTTCCCATAGCCCAATAAACCCTTAACAAATGCATCGCCATCATCAGGCTTTGTCGGTCCTCTGGCAGTGTCTATATCATCACAAGTCATGGCAACGCTTTCACCATCAGCTCCACAATTGGCTGAACTGATATCCAGACCAAATTGTATCAAAGCAACAAGTGTTGGCCTATTACAAAAGAACTCCAGCTTGGACATACAAACACTCATCTGAAAAATTGAGATTAAATTGAGATTAAAAAAAATACACTGTATACAAAAGCTAAGCATTATCCCATCATTCGTTTCTCCACCCTTGTAAAAAATTCTACATAAAAGAGAACCTGTGTGTCAATGCCTTCATACTCAGAAGAGTTGGGATCCTTGATCATAAATATAACTGACACAAAATCAGAGTTGTCACTTCCAAGAGCTTCGTAGAATATTTCTGATGAGGAACCATTGCCTTTTGCCAGATCCAGGCTAGAATTGAATACCTCCGAAGGATCAGATTCCAAATTAGGTGACTTCTGTAATACAGTACTCATATCTATTCCAGGAAAAAACTCTTGCAAAGCATCTTTGAAGTCATCTTCTTCCGTCAACATCGTGGCAATTTGGCCAGTTTGCAAATCAGTCAGAGTAGGGGATTCACTTTTCACAACTGAATAAACTAAATGCTGAGGCTTTTTTGTTGACCTACTTTGCAGTTCATCCTTAATTCTCATAGAGTGAAGCTTCATCTTGGCAGTTAAGTTCCCATCAGCAAGAGTAACATGTACCTACAAGTGCACAAGAATCAAACACAGACTAACGCGTAATGGTTAGCTACAAACAAACAAAATGTCACTAATTGCAGCACCAAAATCATTCACGCTAGTTGCATTTCATCAATCGAATCCTCCATGCGGCTTTCAGGATCTCTCTATCTCTGGTCAGGGACTATCGGTTGCCTTAGGTCCGACCTCTGTTAGCGTGAAAAAAAAAGGGTGAAGAGATCTTAAGTGAGTTAGGTCACTGTCTCACTGATGATCAGAGAATAGGCTATGTTACTTCAGTAGTCAACTCTTCACATGGGTATGACATAGAGAAAATCAAAACATGGAGATTTTTATAAAAACAGCCAAATAGACAGTTGGACACTCACTCTACCCCGTGTTGGATGCTTCTAATTGAGTTTGAGCAACAAAGAGGATAGGTCTTTGGCAAGAAAGAAATCTGAAGCCGGGGTATTTGTTATGATGATGTCAACTTTTTTTTTGATAAGAAGTATACCATAGAGGTGGTGACCATCTACAAAAAGAAACAATGGGGGTGACAGCTATATACAAAAAGACATCCTAAACACCACCCCCATATACACAATGAGAGAGACATAATTACGCTTTCCAACTATCATGTACGGAGTATTATCTTATCTACAATAAAATAAAGACAAATTTCCGAAACTTCACTAATTTTATTGATTAGTTATGCATGAGACTCCAGCGACTTGCTTTTCTTTTTACAGCGTGCTCTTTGTAAATGATTTTCATTTGTAATCGGGAGCCAGCCATTGGTGCCCTACTACATACTTTTTAATTACTCCAACAGCAGATATCGGCTAGTCCTGTAAAGCCATGAGGGGTGGTACTCATACCTGGGGTTTCAAACCCCGACAATAGCATATTCGCCGTTGTGGCTCCCTTTACATCGGAAAAAAATTGTTCCAAAAACAAAACGAAGAGAAACCAAGAATATGCAGAGAGCATTTAACATACTCTTTAGCATGACAAAAGTTTGTCGACAATATAAATTCAAACAATTATAATGAATACAATGCGAGTTCAAACCTTTGCTCCGGTGCCAATCACCTCTGCAATAAGAGTCTCATCACGATTGTCTTTGGACTCCTCCCCGCACTAAAAATAAAGAACAAAAAACTGGGTAAGTCACCGCCTTTTCTTCTAACACACAACTTACATCACTCTAAGGAAATCAGAAAGCATTGATATTTTGATAGAACATAAATAAGAAAGCTTGTTCACAAAGACTGGGTTTGAAGATCCCAGTCAATACCATAGGCTACAGGAAAAAGCTAGTGAACCAAGTTAAATAGTATATGCCTATATTGCCGCCAACAACAACATTACCCCAGTGCCTCAATGGCTCCCGCCAATTGTGGGGTCAGGGAGTCGCATGTACACAGCCCTACTCTTGTGTTAGCCACACAAAGAGTGACCCAAGATGAAAATTGCGTCGAGAACAGCACCAAAGAACTGGTAAATCACAATATAAGGTAAATAATGAATCAAAATTAGCAATCAGCTAATTTTGAGAAATAGCAGAAGGTAAAAGGAAACCTCGCCATATATAAATAGGTTGGTCTCGGCCAAGGTTCCATTAATCACGAGGTCGGCAGCCTTAGAATTAGCAGTTCGGCCATTATCTTGATCACCAATACTGTAGCTTGAATCCTCCAGGAGACCAATGGATAAAGTAGCCTGTTACACCGCCAAACTATAAATAACAGGCAATGGGAAAAAAATACTAATCAAGATCTACAACTTAGACGAATAATCAATTCATACCGACGCTTGATATGTAGCCTTTACAAGCCCCTTCAGCCATATATGCTTGTCATCCTCATTCTGAAACTCTATAATCAATGTACTTGAGGATTCCAGAGCCTTCACACAGAAAAATGAAAGGAAGTGTTACAAAGCAGAACTGGAGTAGCAAAACAAACTTTCTACAGACAAGAAAAAAACATAACAAGAAGATAGGCATTCAGCGTCTAAAAATCTCATCCATTCTTGCATTACTCAAACGTTCTTGCTTAACTTATACTCCCTCCTATTTCATTTGTTGTTCTCTTTTCTTTTGGGCATAAGAAATAAGGGAATCAATTTGGATCACACAATACACATGACCCCACACCCAATTGATTTTGGGCCACATAAAGTTGTCCAAAAAGGTAAAGAAGGAACAAAACTGAAATTGGATGAAAAAGGAAATGAGAACAACAAATGAGATAGAAGGGAGTATTTGAATTTAATAGTTCAGCTACGATGGGATACCCTTATAGGGGGGAAAAGTATAGTACAACAACATGCATTATGTTTACAATTTCTTCAATCAAAAACACATTGAAGGAATCAAATAATCGCTTACTTTTTGAATATCCATTCCTCTTAAACAGACAGCCACTGAAAACAGCGATCCACCTACATTTGCAGGAGGAACCTCAAAAACTTGTTTCCCAGCCATGCTGTGAATTTAAAACATAGTCAATTCAAACTCATGGAGAGGCAAAACAACAAAGAATATAAGCATTACATATATATAATCACCAAGCATAAATAATAACAGCAGACCTAGTGCATCGCTGGTAGCAATGTGCCCTTTCAGATTCCAGAACATAAAGATGAAATCCTGATAAAACAACAAACGAAGGTTGCCAAGCTGCAACAGAACTGCCTATTCCCTGTCACGTAGTTCATAAAGCACCAATTAAAAGAGGGAACCCCCATGATGAAAAAAAAAATTCAAGCACATCCTCACGCAAGTACAATTATATGAAGGACGTACTTTCCAAACCAGGAACCTGGCTTCTGCTGCCATATCAGCTGACTTCCAAGGAGCATGTTCAGGTTCAGAGACCTCATTCACAGTTTCACAACTTCTTTGATATGTACTAAGGAATATACTTAGCAATTCCATAACCCTACAATATCTGGCTGGTGATATGTGAACCCCAAGATTTGGCACTTGAACTGAGATGCGTGTTGATGGAAATTTCGGATGAGGTACATTTATCTAAAACAGTAACCAAAGGACAAAACTTACCTTAGCAGGAAACATACATAATTGCTATCAAACACTCAATGCTTCAAAGTTCAAGCTATGTAGTTTCCAAAGACAGCTTTAAATTTTGATCAAGATTCAAGATTACAAATGGTAAAAAAAAAAAAAAAAAAAAAAAAAAAAAAAAAAAAAAAAAAAAAAAAAAACCAAA
>JAYMSF010000289.1:0-17724 GCA_036897335.1 Silene vulgaris | reverse complement strand
GAAAAGGAGAAAACATAGGTAGTTTAAAACAAGAAAAATAATATAAGGTAGTCTTTTTACAAAGACCCCTAAATGTAATGTAGTTTTTGACAAAAAAAAACTCTTTTATTTACTATATTTAGAGTAGGGACAACTAATTTGGGAAGGACCTAAAAGGAAAATGGGACAATATATTTGGGATGGAGGGAAAAGATAATGCCTAAAGGAGATGCTAAATAGTGATAATCCTCGGTGGATCAGATTTCACCACAAAGCAGTCACAAATTCAAAACTAGAATTCCAACAGATCTTGAAAGTGTAATGTGAGTTGTGACCAGCTTTGCACGGATGAGAGTTAACCAAGCAAAACAAAAACAGGAACAAACAGGCAAGCCACAACACCACTCAACAAATATTCCACTGTAACTAGAGTTTTTAAATTGGAGGTGGTCATCACTTTCAAAATTCAGAACAAACACTCATGTGTCCAAGGTTCTTTACAACAACAGCAACATCAGAGCCTTAATCCCGAAATGATTTGTGACGAAGGTTCATTCATTTAACCAATTCTAACCCTATACCAAGTTATGCACAGCGACTTTAAAAGATAAAAATGCCTTAAGATTGCCTGAATTTAAATACGGTTGAACCTAAGGCTAATCTCAACGACTCCTAGCAATGTTTCACCCTCCCCCTCTCCAATGAGGAGATTATTTTTCTTTTCTACCATTGTCAATGCCAATAAATGTCATCAGAGCAAATACAATGGTAACATTAGCAACAAAATACAATGAACTTTACCTTCCTTGCCAAAAGTGAATGATTAAGAGGTCAATTAAGTATGCTAGGAAATAAACATGTGGGTACATGGGCTTTCTATGATATTTTTTTTTTTTTGTTTTGCATTATTTTCGTTCTGTGGGGATAAGGCAAGCTAGGCCACTCGTCAAGACGCTAAAGATGAAAATCCAACATCTCGCTCGACTTTCAAAATTTTAAAAAGAACTACTAACTGAAGAACATCTAAAATTTAAGATGTACATAGATCACAAATGATACAAGGTTGAGATGTAGAGATCACAAAATGATAATACAATAAACCACCTACCAGTTGCCTCTCAGTGTAAGAAGAAATGTCGGTGCTGGGGGTTGTAACCAATGCAAGTTCCCAACCAGTAGGATCAAATTCCTTACTTGTAGCAGTGCCAGAATTTGAGGTTGAGGAATCTACAAACCGATGTCAAATAAGGAAGTCATTTGTTTCCCAATAAACAGCAAAAGATGCACATTCACAGAACAGAAGCCAGTTACCAGAGTCCAGATAAGTGTGTACAACTACCTGATTGCACTATAGCCAAAGCCAATGCATTACTTTCCTCAATGGCTGATGCGTCATTCGTCATATTCAAACCCTAAAGACAACAGGCAATATGATATAAAAAATTGCGATACTATTATGCAATGTGGTTAATAATGCTTAATTGCTCCACATCCCCCCTCTCATAAAACTTACTTTAAGTGATTGCGCTTGATTCCGCAGCAAAAGTAAGGAGAACAATTCCCCCAGCATCTTATTGGATTATGCTGGTAATTATTTATGTAACTTGAATCATGTTTTGCCATAGGATTGAAAAAATCCATTGAAGTCGATAAAAATCAGTTTTTTGCACTCATCTGCATTCCATGTTTGTTTCCTCCGAAACACTTAGACTTAAGACCGATGCTGAGAATGCATGTATTTAATTTGATTTTAAAAACTGTTTACTTGGTTAAAATCTAACCATTTCACAAATTTAAGCACGAAAGTATTTCCAACCCTATCCCCTTTTTAACTAGCCTTGTTAGATAAATATAGGAGCAAAACAACATACCAACAAATCTCCCGAGTCAATAATCTCAGCAGGTTGTGAAGCTGGAGCAGTTTCCACAGTGGTAGATAAATCATCTGAAGTCATAGGTTGTGGCTCATCAATGAATACATTACCATCTTCCTCGGAGTAATCCTCTTCAGGTTTGTATGTCAGTTGAAGTCTCTCTGGAAATTCCTGGTTGAAAACAGTGGAGCTTAATTGACATACTGACATGAGCCCAAAAAAATTTGCAAACTGAATTACCACGTGATATTCTATTGTGACTAAGAAAAGTGAACTAACCAGCTGTTGGCTTGGCACCAATACAACACTAGGTGCCTCTCTAATGTACTCTTCCATAGTGGCAAGAAAAGACTGTGGTGGCTGTAGAAGATATACCAGCATAATAGCTCTTCTTCATCAGTGATAATATATAGGTGAAGTAAGAAATTCATCCATGTGTAATAAATACCTCTCTCAACACAGGGAACTGAAAATTCCGTGCAAGTTCCAATCCTTTGCAAACTTCATAAAAGCTAGACAGACTCCCAGCCTGAATCAACATTTTAAATCAACTTCCACAGCATTTACAAGCCTCTTCACAATTACATTTCCTAACTGAACTTTTCCATTCCATCATAAGTAAGACATTCCACACAACCTTCATGTACAAATTTGAGCCTCAAACAGTACTCACATCTTCATAAAAAGTAGCTCGCTCTCATGCTTATGAAAATTGTCCTCATTAGGTTGTCGCATTGCTTACAAACAACAAGAGAATCTGACTTCGTATTAGATAGTACTCCAACGTTCCATTTATATTATCCCACATTGACAAATTTATATAGTATTTGGAAAAATGCCAACAATAACATTCACAATGTTGCCTATTAGTTTACATTCTTTAGTTAAACTATCTATTATTCAATATAAGTTCAAGGTTAAAATTTATATATTTAGACAATGTGAATCATGTTCATCAAGTCTTTGTTACTTTGACATTTCATATAGCCATTGTGTCTTGTGTCTAGAGCTGACAAACAATGACACGACACGAACACGACATGAACCCGCCACGAAATTATTAACGGGTTTGGGTTGAGGCATTATGACCCATTTACGTAAGTGGGCCACCACGAACATGACATGAGATTTAATTGGGTAGGGTTTTAGGTTGAGCTCTCTAAACATAAACCCGACACGAATGACCTATTTAGTAAATTAATCCTACTTTTTCTTTATCCTCGATCACAAAAATATATTTACACTTTCTAAATTTTGACTTGACACGAAAACACAACACAAACCCAAAATGAAATTAACAGATGGACCATTTACGTAAGTGGGTCGACACGAACACGAGACTTAATTGGGTTGCATTTGGGTTGGCTCGTGACCCGTTTACATGTAACACGAACCAGACACGACACAATGTTTGGCAGGTCTATACTCGTGTCCAACATGGTTCGAGACCAACGTGATACTGGACAGTAGAATGTAGATACATGTCGAACACGCAAAAATTAGAATCATACCAACACTCAAACAATTAACTAAATGAAGATAAGGAGTCAGTTTAAAAAAGAGACAAAATTCCTCTTTTTTTAGGCACGGGCTAGTTTTGAGGTAGGAACTCCGGAAAACAGCCGTTTTGGATAGGATTTAAAAACACCATTATCACGTCTACAGCATTTTAAAGCGATATCAGTCGCATTTAAGCTGCAAACTGCAATCGCCATTATAAACTGAAACAGAGATTAGAGTAGTATATAACTCTAAATATGTAAGAGAAGCATTATTAGCCGTCAGAAAAATTGATAGCTACTACCTACTATAAACACATTACAGTTTGATATATTAATTCGTGTTGAAGATAGAGAGTAAAGCATAGGGATTTATGTGAAATCCAGGAATAAGAGGGTAATATAAACGTAAAAACGTCTATTTCTCATCAAGTCACCTGATAATTGGGCGTAGGTAGCATTTTTATACCTGAATACATATGAATGGTTTTAAGTTTTTTTAAAAAAAGATAGTAGTTTTCAAAAGTGTGTTTATAGAGGTAGTTCAATTTTCCATATGCTATAGAAATATTTGTAAAAATAAGCCGGGCGATAATTTTAGTTTTAAAAACCAAGTTCTGCCAATGTCTACATAATTGGTCAGGACGCTTGTTTGCCAGTATCCACTATCCAGGTCCAGGGATCAATTAATTCTAAAAGAGTGGTGTCATAAGCTGGACACAGTTGGTCTGTGAGACTGGGTACCATAGGATCAAATCACCAACTCCATGAAAATGTGATATCCCAACAATTTCATCAGGAAAGATATTCGTTAAGCCAAGAAAGGGCAATGCATGCAATTTCGTTAAGGAGGGAGAAATTGGTAATGTAATAAAGATCTAATGCAGCAAGAAACCTAAACAACAAGAAAACGTAAGGAGATTTTGCACTTTTCAGCTTTAGCATGGCTACCAAAACCATTATACAGCTCTGCCAAAATTCTACAGCAAAATATTGTGAAGATATACATTAGCATCACCTGTTGGCCAGCTCGTTTATATATCTCCAGGGCCTTTATCGCTTCATGTCTTGGCATTTCAAAGAACTGCCACAAGAGAAAAGTAAATACGATAAAATGTGATAGCCTCTAAAAGATGGGTAATGATAGCAGGATCCTTTATCATAGTTACCTTATCAATTAGATTAATTATTCCATCATTAATTGCACAGTATATTTTAAAACTCTCCTTTAGAACCTGCAAACAGAATAAGATCCAATAGTTACTCTCAGTAAGATAGTTAAAACCTTTAGATTGTTGAGGTTAGTAAACATCGTTAACATATCACAAATTAGTACATGCTACTACTTCGTTATAAGACGAAGTTGTAAGGACTATGAAGCATCAAAAGAGTAAGAAAGGGGAGGCTTAGCTTTTATCTGCAAGGTTAAGGAATGTTCCCCGGCCAAAACCTCAGGTTATTATACTGGTGTGCTGTAACTATTGTAATTGTTCAGCGTATTCCTAAGAATTGTTTCCAATAACCACTTTTCATACAAAAGTATTCATTAATGATAGTTTTCACTTTAACACTGAGCGTATTAAATGTCTTCTACTAACCTTGATACATTCAAATGATAATGAACAAATATAAGCATCTGATTTTTTGTGCACTGTATTGACTAAGCACCTATAGGAGAACAGTCAAATAAAATGCGACACTAATCAGAAATGGACATACCAGTGCAACTGCATACTGTATGATGTAATTACCAAGTGCTGCTCCTTCTGGCTGTCAGCAGCAAAGAAAGCATCTTAAATTCAAACCTTAAGGATAGTTCATGAGATCATATGCAATGATGATGACAACAATAAAGACAAAGACAATGATGACGACACGACAACAAAGCGGCTGGCACGCTAGTACGCAATATATAGTACCCGGCATCCAATTAGACGATACAGTAACTGCTGCAAAGCCGGCAGGTGCTCTAGTAGATCCTCAGAATCCAAATCCCTTGTTCTGCTATAACCCTGTTGAAGACAGTAGAATAAAGTTAAATTATGTGCAACAAATGGCAAGAGCATGAATACTGCAAGCATCCTATCACAATCAAGAAACCAAATAGATATTTTTATCTAGTCGGTAAATCAGGAAGCAAGGCGTAACGGGAAAAAAAGAAGGTGGAGAAGAGGTAGAAAGAAGGGAAAGGAAATGGATCTACCACTATTTTTCTGCAGATAATACTGCCTACGCTACACGGGCTTTAATTTGACTTGGAGAAAGGAAAGTGGACCATCCATTTTCGTCCAGCCCCAGTTACTAATCAAGGGACATCAAACAAAGCCTAGAGTCTAAAGCTAAAGTCTAGTCCTCCATTCCTTTCTTCACACTTCACAGGCCCCTCCTCCAGACCTCCACTAAATACACCCCACCTCCATGGCTCCTACCAAAAAATAAAATTGTTTGGGAGGGAGGGAGGGAGGGGGCAAACAACAATTGTTTAGCTTAAATAAGTTGGGCATAAAACAATATTTATTCTTTGTAACGTAGATTTAGCGAGTTAGCGTGGACTTAGCAACAGAATCTTTCACAAGGTAGCTCCTTAGAGCTGGATAACGGTGGGTCATTTTTAAAAACACATACTTATTAATAAAAAACATAGAGAAATCTGGCCAGCCACAGGCCAACAAGAGACCCTCATTTCAACCTAAACTTCTTCAGCAAAACACAACACATGACAAGTCCATAAGTCTTAAAACACCAACTAGAAACAATGATGTTGCACGAAAGCAGTAATCAGCCAAAAAACAAAGAATACATTTTCTCAAACAACAATTTGCTAAGAAAGATCAGACACAAACCTTCTCCTGCCCTTGGGCAAGCTTCGGTAAACGCTCAGCTTCAATGTCATATCTCAAAGCCTTGAAACATTCAAGTCTTTCCTCCAAGAAAAGTGCATAAGTACGAACCCATGCAGAACAGTCCCAAGCTGCAAACATATTGATTTGCATGATTATACCCTGTTAAAATGCAAGGAAAGAAGAGCATCGCACACGGGAGAGAGCGTATCAATCAAAAGAGGAAAGGTTGGAATACCAACCAATTGGGCTAGAATCGTCCTTGAAATTGGACATCTGAAGTACACGGACACGTTGAGAAATATTGAGAAGTTCATCTCGAAGAGTAGGATCACCTTCCCTTAATAACCTATGCACAACTATGAGGGTCTTAAGTGCTACCTGTTTAATAAAAAGACAAAAGTATCATGTCAAGCCACAATAACATACCACATCTGCAAAAATATATTACACCATGGGAAAATGACTTATTTCATCACTTAGAGAGCAAATAAAGAAGGAAGATCCCCTTAAAGAGTGCACTCATCAACACTAACTAGCGTGCCCGAATCAATATAGTATTATACCCCTTTGCCTCAACATAAGAAATTGCATGTTCCATTTTGAAGTTCCCTAATTAATATTGGTCAATTTTAACACTTCTGAGATAAAATGGTTCAATTATAAAAAAAAATTAAAAAAATGTACTTTGTATGAAAGGAAACAATCTTAAATAACCAAACAGAAAAAATAAATTTACATTTGATAATAGAGGGTCTTTAAGTTTAAGGTATTGGTCCAATAAATGAGACCCGATTGAAAGTGGTTTACCTTATCGGACTAAGGTAGTATGTTAAATCTGTATTTCAACACTGCATTCACAATTACAAACAAACTTGAAAATCTTTGTGTTAACTTTTGAGGGACAATAGCTGCCAAGATAAATATGGCAGCCGTTCGAAAAATTAGTTATTGTAACAATCAGTATGAGACAATGTTAAGTCTAACACCAACACTACGAAAAAAGAACAATGCTATGTTCTCAGGACCCCAAGAGTTGTGAGATTAGGAACCACGTAAATGAGGGTGAGGAGTTGAGTATTGAGGACAACGGGTAAAGCTCAAGGCATGGGTCAAACAATCGACAACAATGATAGCTGTTCCATTCCAAAATATAATCGTCCTGCTTTACTTGCAAGAACGATGATAAAGAAGAGACATACAGGGAATCCATACAACATTTCTATACAACATCACCACAAAGAGAAAATGTGCTGAGGATTGCAATAGGCTCAGTGCTACTTCATAATAGAAGAAGCGCAGGCAATTAAGTGCTACATTGTCATTACCACCACTTGACAATGTCTCACATTTACTGCAAGTTTTTATTTATTTATTATCAACGCGGTCATAATCTGGCATTTACCATTGTTACTAAGCAATTAAAAAAAAAAATGAGTACTGTCAATAAGTTACTTTGTACAAGGGTAACATGCAAAGGGCGCTTAAAAATTCACAGGTCTAACCAGGCAGAGCTGGCAAATCAAGAAGACGAATATTTTAGTAGGAAGAAGTCAACAATCCCAACCCCCTTCAATTATTTGACACAGTCAGCAGATGTTGTACAAGTCACTGACGGCGGAAAATGTCATTAAAAAAACCAGTAATGATGGTGAAAAGCGTACCGTCCAATTACGAGTTTTTGCTAAACGGCGAGCAAGAGCATGGATACAATAAGCAACATCAGCACGAGGCCGGATTGCAGATGTAGCGAGCAGTAATTCTACAAGATGAGATTGAAAGCATGAATAGAAGAACCTAAAAATGACTAATTATTTATTAAAATAAAAAAAATGAAGCAAGTAAGTAACTGACTCCTCAAATGGCGCTCTTTTGGAGGAACCTCGACGTGATTAGTTGCCTTAACAATCGCCACATCCAAATCCTTAAAATAGACAACAGTATATAATATATAATTATAGTTTTAATTAAATAAATAAAACATAAAAAGAGGGGAATTTAAATTTAATTTAAAAAAGGAAAAAAGGGAGAAGCTTACCTTGTAGTCACTGTTGATTTGGGCAAGGCCGACTTTGGTCTGATCTTTAATGGCGCCGTAGGCCTTTCTCCACGTCAAAGTCGACATACTTCAGTCACTGATTCTCCGGTAGATCGCGGATTTATTAATTGAAATATATTCGTGATTTAGGTAACCGAAATGAAGGGAAGAGAAAGAGAGAGAAAGTGTGTTTGTTTGGTGAGAATTTAGAGGGAAAAGTACGACGAATAAAGTGAGTGTTTCAAGTTCGACAGTTTGCGTATGGGGTGCTTTTGAGTTGGCGTCAACCTCATCTCCGACCTCGCTGGATTTTTTTAGCGGCCCCCTTTTCGTCGCTAATTGCTACACTCGATTAGAACCTTAACACCAAATGTGACCATGTGATAAACTACCTATTTGTAGCTTAGAAAACGGTACTTGTTATATTTAGCGTTAAAGTGGGGACATTTGGCCCGTCTTTTTGGCATCGTTTGGTTGCCCCCATAAAAATGGGTGAATTGGAAAATCCCATGATTTGAGAAATTGGGGGATGTTTGGTTACACCAAATCATGGGATTTTCTTTTTCCCATGAATTTCCAACTCCTCCATAATGGAGGAGTTTAATTACCTAGCCCCCCCTAGGTAATTGGAAACTCTTGTGTCAATTGAACTCCAGGATGTCAACCAAACGTGTTTTGGGCAATTCACATGAATTGTCCAATTCATGTGTTTTGCAAAATCATGGGAAATTAACTCCCGCATGGCAACCAAACGAGGCCTAATACTATTTCGATTATACCAATTTTTTAAAGCAAGCAAATCTTTTCGTTAGTTAATTTTTTTTCAATGGGAAGAACAGCTGAACGTGAAACAATAATTACTTCATATGAGGTAATTAAATAAAAATATTATCATAGAATTGATTCACGAATCACGTTACTTGTGTTCTTTTTGTTTACTTATTCTTTTGTTTGATTACTACTTGCTAGGCATATGAAAATAAGGTTTTATCGCCTTTAGTAGATCTCGTATTTAATTAACACGAAATTGTCTTATACAGTTATACTTGTATGATTAACTAAAACAAACATTTTACTCTATTTGTTGCGAATTAAGGACGATGCAATCTTGTGAATTTTATCTTTTACGAATTAAGGACGATGCAGAAAAATATGAATGTATGCTACAAGTAAATATTTACACATACACTACCGATAAAAAATTATTCTAAACTAGTATCCTTCTAATTATTCTTGCTACACCATACAATAATTTCTGGACTCGCCCCTGCACATGGGGGGTACCCACCTTGTCCCCTCTACCCATTTCCTCTCACAAAATACCCGTTGCAAGATCCGACTCGTCGCAAACAAGACCTACTGACATTTCTATTGGATGTTCTGGTGCAGATTCCATAAACTTATCTAAGAGAATAATCAAGCAATATAATGTATTTGGTGTTAATGGGGCATATTTATGCCACAGTGCCACCCGAGTACACCACCCAAACGCTTATCGGCCCAAATACCAACCCAAAGTTCCCTTTAGAGACCAATGTCATTTGCCAATGTCAATATGTCACCAAGTGAAGAGCAATTTACACTCTATATAACCCTTATTATTCATCACATTTATGGTAAGACTGAAAAACTCGACATCTCTTTAAGTACGAAAAACCTTAAAGTTTGATAGAAAAATTGGTGACTTTCTCCTAAAAGAAGTTCTCGGAGCTTCATACGTATATAAACACTGACCTAAGCACTGTAAAGGGTCCCCTCGGTATCCCCCGATGCCATGTTTGCTTAGGTGTGCAGATCACCTTCAAAAGGAGGCAAAACATTAGCTTTGAAGCCTAGACGAGGACAACATAATTAATCTGAAGGTGCTCATAAGTGATCATTTAGACTGGAACAAACATAAATTTTTTTTGGTACATAAGGAACACATGTTATTATAAAATATTAACTTATCAACATTAAAACACATGTTATTGAAACTACCAATCTTATTTTGGACTAGCAATTTTAAACTTCATTGAATAATTTTTACTAGAAAAGTAAAACTATCATACTATTTTGGTCAATTAATTTAGTTTCCATAATTCATGATAATTGAAACACATTACCTCCCCCAACCAAAATTAATATACGTAATATTCTTACAAGAACTCTTCTATAGGTCCGTACTACATCATAAGACGGGTCCAATAAAAGAGAATAAGCCTACTAAGAAAAGGTTAGATAAGTAAACAAATTGAACCCTCATTCTCCCTTACCAATTCACAACTACAGACCATGGATCAACCGTCAACGTCTTCCCCCAAAAGTGCAATTACCATCCTCATCACCAACACCTCATTCGCCGCCTCTGTAATCCACGTCTCACACCACCACTTGGACCACCTTCTCTGCAATCCACATCCTCACACTTCATAATTGACGTTTTCATAATCATGGTGAGGTTATTTATCTCCTTCAATAGTCAAAGGTGAAATTTTGGATAATTATGGCCAACATCAACAACTAGGTTTGGACATTATTCTTGAAAAGTTCTGATTTTAAAATTGAAATTTCATATTTCTATACTTCAGGTTATTTATCTCCTTCAGCAGTCATGGACCGATTTGACAGGATCTAAATTGAATTTGTGATTTTTTTTATCACAAGTTTATAACAAAGTTGATATGAGAGTGTTTTGTCCACGGGCTCCGCCACGTTGGGCATATATAAGTGCAATTTAAAATTTTATACTAGCTTAATCCATTATTTTTTGTCAAACTCGCTAACCTGATTGTTCATAGTCCAAAATATTCCATTTAAGCTTGATCCATATCTTACCTAAGCCTACTTTGGCTCGTCTAGTAAACCAACCTTTATAAAAGTGCGTTATTGAATTCATTTTGCATTTCAAACTTTGTTCATATTTCGTGTTTGTTATTTTTCTTTCTTTCCGTTTTTTTTTTTGCAAAATAATTTATTCCATCTTGATCGACTAAAATATTAAATATATCATCTCCGAAAAGAGACTAAAATTTACTTACGTACTAGATAAATAAGCTCACAACTACCTCGGACTAGGCCCAGTAGGCGATCCTTAGTAACACAACTCCGAGCCAAAGAGGCCGAACCTCGTTTCCGTCTGAAATAAGACGGACAAAATGTTGCCATTTTACGATTAAATTTTTACCACTTTCTAAAAAGTGACAACTTTAACTATAACATTTTGTCATTAAATGGTAATATTTTTTAAAAATGGTGACATTTGGTCCGTTTTATTTCAGACCGTCTGAAGCAAGACGGACTGGGCCGAACCCAAGTTCAATTCTAAAACTTCTGCATCATTTTACGTTCCTTTCATTGATGAACAAAACCCCTTTGAACATTCAAGTTCCAATTACACAAATTCAAATATCAACCTGCATAATTTCTTAACATTAGTAGTAATATTTGGGAATTTTAATTGATTGAGAACCCAATTTACCTGAAGACTGAAGTTATGGAGGACAACACTAACAATGAATTACTGGAGGAACTCCTGAGTGTAGAAGCCGAGCTTCAAGATGTTCAAGGTTGTTCTTCCCTCAATCCTCCACTTTTTTATTCATTCAATATTGTATTTGTTAGGTTTTAATTTGTAATTTGTCCCTTTTTGTTCATGCATTCGTATGTTTTCGCCGAAAAGTAGTAATCTTCGGGGGATTAATTACATACCCAGGTAGCAATTTAGAGTAATTTTGTTGGGTGATTATTTATAATTTTGGCCCTTTTGTTCATGCACTTGTATGTTTTCGCCGAAAAGTAGCAATCTTTGGGGATGAACCACTTACCTATGTAACAATTTAGAGTAATTTTGTTGGAGAAATATTGAGTATTCAACTATTCTATCAGTTATGTTGCTTTTTGTTTATGCATTTGTATATTTTTGCCGAAGAGTAGCTATCTTTGGGGATGAATCATTTACCGATGTCACAATTTGAAGTGTTTTTTTGTTGGAGAAATGTTGGGTATTCAATAATTTTGAAGATAATTTATTGGCATTGTTATGTGGATTCTGGCAATGTGCTTAACATGTCGTTTTTTTTGTCATGGCTAGTGTGATAATTGGCTCATTTTGAGCTCATGTATGGATTTGCATGAGCTTTCTGAAATTAAGAATGAATTTTCGTAGTATTCTGATATTTAGCGCACTTTCTGTAGTTATTTTGGATGGTATCATAAGTTTTGCATTTGTAAATGTAAGTTATGCAGATTGAGAATATCGTTCCTCATGAGTGTATGATGGCGAGAGATTCTATTTCGTGATTCAGTTTGGGATAAGTAGTGTATTATGCACGCAGTGGTAAAGCGAGAGGGCTAGGAAAGTCTTAAGAATTTTGGGTTGAAAGGCTATGATTTTTTTGGTTAATTTTCTTGTAAAAGTATGCTCATTCAAGTTGTAAAGCTTAAGGCTCCATTTTCTGTCCTCTCCAACACAATTTTGCTAACCAGACAAACGAAATCGGTCCCCTCTCATTCCCTTTCATTCCAAACACTTGCATGTTGCATCCAAACAAAAGGTCCGTCTAAGTGGGCTGACTTTTGTGTTGATGGCAGGTTTATTGAATAGCAAAGTGCTATAGCATCTGTGTAGACATGAATCTCCTTTTATATGACATTATGTAAAGAAGCTTATACTATACACTCCATAACATAGAAAATGATATTTATTTTGACCTATCTTCTTAAAACTTAATCTCCAACCATATTTGAAGTTACTTTATGCTAACATTGACTATCGATATTCGATAGTATACTCTTATGAAAATACTTATCAAGTTAATCAATATCAATTACTGATTTTGTTACACTAAGGCTAATTGTGTGTACAATTTTTTTTGGTGAAATCTGAACAATTGTATTTGTATATATTTCTTTCTTAGGCTCAAATTGTCGAACATTGCTTGGCAAGTCTCAGTAATATGGATGGAGGGTTGTTACTCTAATGCTGTGCTTGCTTTTCATTCCTGTTGCTTTTGCTTTGCTAGGCCGATTGATGCCATTAATTGGTTTTGTTAATTGAGTAGCTGTACTGGTATGCATAGTCGCATAGATATGAAAGGGTAAGGTAATATCTATCTAAGTCACCTAATAGGCTAATAATATTCATCTTGCAGATCAGATTACAATGCTGCTCGATCAGCAAGACAAGCTGTATAGCAGGCAGAGTGAGCTTAAGAGGCTCCTTGAAGATCAGGAAGCATCAGGAAGCCGTCACGACGATGGTGCCTCAACCTCTGTGGAGGACTGGTCGGGGTCTTTTGAGTGGGATTCTCGAGCTGATGATCTTCGCCTCAACATCTTTGGCATTTCTTCATACCGTGCAAATCAACTAGAGGTCAGTACCGTTTTCTTGTATATTGTATTTTGTGTGAACTTATGTGCTTATTCCCTTCTAACCTCAGTTTTGTAATTTATTCCTTAAACTTACCCACTTGGCCCCTTCTGGTCTTCTTGTGACTTAAAATGTAAAAGTGGCACAACTATAAAACTAATATCACAACATTGACCTAGTCTTTGCCAATGACTACTGTAGAATGCTATGGGGTTGTATGTACTCAGGCTGCCAGACTCTGCCAGACTTATCATTCTATCTATTATTGTCTCAAGCTAAGTAGTCTGCATATGCTTGGTTTGTCTCCTCATTGAAGATTTTCACCATCTTTGTTAAGGCATCAGACGTATGGTTTTTCTTTTTTATCTATAGATCCTCTTTGGTGTCATTGTGATGAATTTATCAGGCACTATACCTAATTTAAAAAGAGAAAAAAAGCAGAAGCAGGTGGATTTCTATAAAGTATGAACTAATCGATGTAACCATCTTAGATACTCTCTGGTCCTTTTTGTGTCTCTGGACTTGTAAAGATAATAAAGGAGAATTGACTTGAACTTTGATATATTCAAGGATTGATTTTGGTTTGAAGTTGAAGTGTGCTAAGCTATGCTGCCCTAGCTCGGCTGGAAGTTTCAAGTGCGACATGTCATTGGAGTATTGGCTATTTTTGTGAAAAAATTCCATGATTTTGGTGTTATAAGAAATGCCCTGTCGTGATGGAATATTGGATACATGACACACAACCAAAGTGAACTGTTGAAGTACCATATGTGGTAATACAGGCACCAAATTCTTGTCCTAGAAGCATTTGTGTGTCATGGACTCATGGGCAATGGTGCTGTATATTACATGATTTCAAGTTATCTTTATTCTGACGGTGCTGGATTCAACTGTGATCTACTGATCTGTCTACAAGAAGTAGATGAATTTGATATATTAGTTATTTTGAGAGAAAATTTGCGTCTTTTTTGCAACTTGCTTTGAGTTAATTGGAAATAGTTTGCATAATTTCTTTTTGTGTGAAGATCATCCATCATTTACAAAAGCCATATGGCATCTACAATATATATCAAAGTTGACTGTGGACGCTTTTATATTTACAGATAGTAAATGCAGTCATGAGCGGTAGAGACGTTTTGGTGATTATGGCTGCAGGTGGTGGCAAAAGTCTCTGCTATCAGCTTCCAGCGATACTTCGTGATGGAGTTGCTCTTATAGTCAGTCCTTTGCTTTCTCTAATCCAAGATCAGGTATTTGTTAGAGTGTGTCGCATTTATACATTCTTCAGCAACCATTATATTTAATTTGATCTCATGTTAGTGCTTCAGGTGATGGGCCTTACTGCTCTCGGAATTCCGTCTTACATGCTGACCTCAACGACTAGCAAGGAAAATGAAAAATTCATATACAAGGCCCTTGAGAAAAATGAAGGAGACCTAAAGATATTGTATGTCACGCCAGAGAAGATATCAAAGAGCAAAAGATTTATGTCAAAGCTAGAAAAGTGCCACCATGTTGGGCGTCTCTCGTTGATAGCGATAGATGTGAGTGTACCAGTTGCCAATCTTTCTATATAGTTCATTTTCACACACTTCAATATTTTTTCTGTTGCTTCCTACTGGTGAATGTTTATAAAAAAATAAAAAGGGAAAAAAGTTTGAAAAGTATCGAAGTAACACATATCACTCAGGCAAAAAAAGCTTCCTTCTGTTGTAGCTGCATCATATTTTAGACTGGCTTCTTGGCAGTGGCGGATAGACGTTAGGAGGAACAAATCAAGGATGGACTACTATCACACTTGCACACAGTATGGGCTGTTGAGCTCTCTATCCTCGCTGAAAAAGAACGTCGGTTAGGAAACTGAAAATAGGTTGTATGCAGCTAGGGGGTCGGTTAGGAAACTGAAGTGTAGGTATAGGCAATAGTCATGTATGAGCTAATTAACCATATTGCGTAGGTTACATTAAATGTAAAGAGTTTATATAACTCTTTAAAAGAAGGATTGCGAGTAGATCTTCTGGTCACATGCTGCTTGAGGACCATCAATAAGTACTTTGTACTAACAACTTTCAATAGGACACTAGAATAATAAACAAGAACCCTTGTGGTCCCCTGAGGCATGTAGTGGTAGATTTGTTACAATCCGGCCAGGTAATGTCTGTCAAGTTCACTGTAATACCAGAAAATGAAATAACCAGATGAAGTCATGGGTCATCTACAGAGTTCCATCATTTGATCTTAATTGCTAATGTCTGTTTGTTCCAAACCTTTTGCTACCTCGCTCGTTCAACGAGATTTATAGTTCTTGGAAACGGGTTATTTAGAATGGATTTTATTGAGTTGTTATGGCTTTATGAAGAGGTCCTTGCTTAGGTTAAATATGTAAACTCTTGATTCAGATCAGCCATTTTTGATCAGGTAATTTTGGGACATGTATATTTGGATTAGGTCAAGCTAGGGTTTGGGTCTATTTTAGATCGGGGCATGCAAACGGATTATTTTGGTCGGATTCAGTTGAAAGATGTTTTTTAGAAGCCTAAGATTTGGAAGATCACTGTCTCTATGCATGCATTTATGTCAGAGCTCCTGAGCTGATGTTTGGACTGTTTTTGCTATAGTTCAGGACATTTGAAAGGCAGATAGGGTCAAATAAATATTTGGTAAGTTCACAAAAGTAATTTGGATTATATGCGTGTAGTTTGGATTTTCAGTTAAGGAATGTTAAAAATGGCTTCTTTAGAGATTTTAATGATCAAGAGAGTGAGTGTTTTTTGGTTTGGGTTCTTTATAGTTAATGTCATCTTCAGTTTGCATCTAGGCTGTGTATGAGATCATACTTAGTAGATTAGTAGATGTATTTACGATCATTTCGTAAAAATCTCAATCTTTGCATAATGTATAATGGGGGAAGGGCCTCTATAGTTATTAAACTGATATGTCTTGATCTACCTTGTTATCTTTCTTGTGTGTCCTTATTCTTGAAGGAGAGCGGGAATTTGAAATGTTATGGTAAAGGGTTACCATTTAACAAAGGAATATAGCTAGGAAAAATAATGTTAAAAGAGTAAGAAGGGAATTAAATAACTGCCAAATTG
This sequence comes from Silene vulgaris, assembly GCA_036897335.1. NCBI lineage: Eukaryota > Viridiplantae > Streptophyta > Magnoliopsida > Caryophyllales > Caryophyllaceae > Silene > Silene vulgaris. The sequence continues at coordinate 1,049 of JAYMSF010000289.1, read as the reverse complement.
AATGATATGTGGCTAGAGTGAGGGGGCTTGTAGATGCAATTATACAAGTGCCATTGTTCAATGCCTTGATAGTTAGTGTAGTCAAGAGTTACTAAAGCTGCTTGCTGATTTTCTTGATTTTACAATACCCTTGTTCAGAACTTTGAATATGAATGTAGTGTATCTTACTTTCTTAAGGGTTATTTCATAGAATAGTACAACTCAGAATGTTAGTTTGTTAGCTTGATTATTTAAAGGATACTGTTTGATCACAATTAGGCAATTAGCTATGCCAGAGTTCGACTGATGCAGTCTCCAAGCCCCCTCTTAACACTTGTACACGTTGTTTATGTTCCTCTGCTTTTGGATCTATGTTATGTCAATACTTTACATTTGTTGCTTATCGCGATAATTTGACATCTAACAATTCATTTTAAGTCACAAGCATGAAACTTTGTTATTGAAGTAACTGTGTCTGACACTTCTTCTTGACGGTGTTGCCTAACACTTGCTAGCGAGTTAGTGGAGCATAAGTTTGAATAAATTCGTGTTCCTATCACCATTTAATATTGCTCTAGAATCTCTTCCTTCCTTCTATTGGAACTCTGAGCTAACAATAAAGCCTATCGTATTTGCAGGATGCAATCACCCAAATTTCAGAGCTAAGCAATTGAATTGGTGGAAACTGGTTTTGGAGCTACAACTGAGAGGGACATATATAATGAGTTTTAATTTGTAAATTTGGTTAATTGTTTTTTTTTTGGTACACTAAATTTGGTTTATTGTTATTCTGTTGTTTTTTTAAACTTTTGTGTTAAACCATCTCTTGTCGGCAGAGAAGAATATGCAATAGATAAACCATCTCTCAGCGGCACAGAAATTCTCCTCGAGCCTCTATTTTACGAAATGTATTATACGTTACATGAAACCGTGTTTGACATTTGACCAAATGTATTTTACGTAGCTCTCCTATTCTCGTGCTGTTATCTCTTTCTTTGGTTCTGTTTGCCAAAAAAAAAAAAAAACAAAAAACAAAAAAACAAAAAGATTCCCAAGGGGGTAGACCAGGA
>JAYMSF010000288.1:0-17734 GCA_036897335.1 Silene vulgaris | reverse complement strand
ATAACCTGTGTAAATCTATTAGGATACAACTAGTATATCCGGTTTCCTATTTTGCCGATCCTTATCCGATACGGTTTTTAAAAAAACGTATCAGATATCCGGAAATCCGTATAATTAAATTCGGATAGCGTATCGGATACGTATAATAAAATCGTATCGTATAATTTTGCTCAGCCCTAAGTTTAAGAACAAGAGAAATCCTTTGTCCTTTTTAGAACTAATTATTATTAAATATTATGTATATTGTTGTGTGATAGATCATAAAACAAATTTCTACCTAATTTGCTTAGTCACATGCACATTTGAAATATGAAATAGTTTCCAAATATAGAAAGTTAGTTCAAAATTATAGCCGTAAAAGAGGATGAAAGAACAGAAAGATGTCGTTGATTTCCCACAATAACATCTATCCCATTATAACATTATACAGGTAAGAACAATGTCTTCTTAACAGAAACAAACTCCCATGACAAAATTCCTCACCTTTCTACCTTCACTATCTTTATCTCTTTCATCACATTGTAGATTGCGTTAACTAATCTTTGGTTTTTTTTTTATTATTAGTCTTGACTTCATTCATTCTCGCATGGCCTACGATCGAAACCCTTTCGATGATCAAGATGTTAATCCTTTTGCAGTTAGTTTTCTCTTTTATCTACTTTTCATTTTACTCATTCTACTTTGTTATTTCATTTCAAATCAACATTCATTATAATTTGATACATCTATGATCTGAAATGTCCCTTATTGTCTAAACTTTTCTGATTAATTGAATTGCTTACACATTACAATTATTGGTGCTGCATTGGTAAATCTAGCGCGTGAATCTTGTCTCATAAGTATCGTTTTTTATTACTTCGTACATTTGTTTTTATAATTATGTTATTGATTATGAAATGGCGAATGATTTTACATATGATTGATGAATATAATGGTCGTAATGCGTTTATGGACGGATGGATAAGGTCATTTTTATCTGGTGCGATTTTTTTCGTTTGTGTAATTGTGCTCATTTTGTCGTGATGAATTAATTGGATAGGATTATTTGCAAATCTTAACTAGGATGTGTCTTCGGAGAGTAATGTTTTATCTAGAGACTAAACTCGGTTTTGTTGAAAGTTGTTAGATTCGTTTTAGATTGGGGTGTAGATGTTAAACACAAGCATGTCCCACTCTGGCTCTCTGGTTTCATGGTTAATGGATTCATTTGACCTCTAAGCTAATCGTGTTACCTATTTGATCCTAGTCGATGTTGAAGCTTACTTAACATCTAAACAACAAACATTTTTTTAAAATTATATTGTTATAGACTTATAGGCAATAACGAATATAACATACAGAGTGGCAGGTTTGATATAATGCATATGAGAGTGTAGGAATAAGTGCAGGCATGAGGAATGTGTGGAAAATCTCAAGAGTATCTTAAGGAGAATACATGAGAGTGTCAAAATGCAGATTTGAAGTTCTAGGACCTTCAAGTAATGTAAGGCAGATTGTAAGTTAGTAGAGTAAGCTTGAATGTGGCTTTGATCTAATTATGTATGTGTATGGTGTAATGGTTTGGATTTCTTATTAATGAAAGATTCACATTTCACAAAAAATAGTGTATGTATATTTGGATATTCACTTTTTTTTCTTTTTAATATAGTTGAGTTAAATTTCTAGTGTTGAGAAGAAAAAGTTAAAGACAAGACTGTTGCTAATCACAGTTCATTACGTGTCGTAAAATTTGTGAGGCGTCAAAAATAAAACATAAGGTTTCAAGCTAGAACCGTGACGTTTTATCAATGACCATACTCACTCCATATCAACCTCTGTCCTTTCCGCATACCAAAGCATATAATCTTAAGGAGCATACATGTTTTTTGATTGGGTTGGATCAAGAGATTTGCATCAGGGTCATGATATACTTACAGATTAGCCTAGAATCTTGAAAAAAATAATTCTCTTAATTTTTTTCAGATTATTTGCCTAAATTATTTCTTCTTATGTTTTAATTTTGACACCGGTAAGGTGGTACTCTTCTTGTATGCTTGTTCATGTTACTTTGAATATTTCTGTACTTGAATCCTTATATTTGTAGTTCCTATTTTGTAGCAACTTTTGTCAATTCTTTGCTTTGGTATCTTCTTAAAATGACGTGTATGTGATAATTAAGGATTCAGATTTTAATAAGTTCCGTAAAAAATCAAAAGCATACTGATTTATTTGTAATACGTCCCAGATGAAAGAAGAATACCATATAACCCATTCTCTAACAAGACAATGCTTTATTAAAATAAACTAACTCACTCTTTTCAAGAAAATTTTAACCATTGAATTTCTTTAGCACGTGTGAAAATAACACTAGTACTCCCATTGTTCTAATGAGTTCAATGTAAATTTTAAGATTTACCTGTATAAAAAGTGAGATTTCCCTCTTAGTTTAACTTATGAGTTATATTATTTATAGGACCAGGCAACTAAAGCAAAAGGATCTCTGAAGTCAAACTTTAGTGGAGGAGCATTTTACATGCCAGTGAGTGACCTTATGAGTTATAATGTTTTTAGTTCATCCGTTCATTATTTGGTTGAAAACTTTTCCTGCCGATACGTTACATAGCTTGACATTTATTTTCTTTTTTTTGTTGGAGGTCATTTTTCTATGCAATGGCATGAGAATATTAGCTTAATATTTTGTTGCTAAGTAGACATTGTGAATCCATGTTCTTTTTTTTTTTTTTCGTATTTCCTAGTGTGCTATTATAGGTTGGATTAGTATGTTTTATAAAACAATATACATGCTTTATTTATCCATGTTTTTGGTCTTCTCAGAAGCTGTATATATCTATCTGCATATCTATTAATTTGTTTAGACATTTATCGTTCACCTAATATTTTACTTTGATAAATCACTAATCCATCTCTTATCTACTTTACTGAAAACCAGTGACAATTAATAATGTATTTTATAACCATAGAATCCCGAAAATGTTACGCTTGCACCTAGTGCTGTACTATCACCACTTCCTCCAGAGCGTGCCGAGTATGATCGGGGTGCGACTATTGACATTCCTCTTGACAATGGAATGGTATGTTGGGCTCTATGTATACTTCAAAAGAGCAAGCATAAAATTACTTTTAATTATAGGTGGTGTCGAAGAAGATATGTTTGTCCTTTCCATCATTTGTATTGTATTCTGTATAGGATTTGAAGAAGAGGGAAAATGAACTCCTAGCTAAAGAGGCTGAATTAAAGAAGAAGGAACAGGTACGAAATGTTTATGTATGTTCACTAGCTCTAGTACAATTACTATGTATAACACGCTTTAAGTTTCAACAAAAAACTGTGTTATACTTTCTCGAATACTCTAGATTAATTTTCCTTGCACTACTTACTTGACCCCATGTTCCCCACCCCTTCAGTATATGACAAATGGTATTCTGATGACCTCTAAATAATTCAAAATCATTGTTAATAGAAACTTATTGTTGTTTTACACATGAAGTGAAATTTCTACGAACAACAATTTTAAATTGTTTGAGGTCATCAGAATATATCTCTTTTAGTGCGTCTTTATATGTTTGATGCTCGATTAAATTTATTGCGACTTTTCTCATGGATGTAGGAAATAAAAAGGAGGGAAGACGCCATTGCTCGAGGTAAACATAGTTTTCCCTTAATTAGTTAGCCTTATACCCATTACCATTTATCATATATCAAGTTTGTCACCTACAATCATACTTTCCTTACCAGCTGGAATTGTGATTGAAGAGAACAACTGGCCTCCATTGTACCCTCTTATTCATCATGACATTACAAACGAGATACCTATCCATCTACAAAGACTGCAATATGTTGCATTCACAACTTATCTTGGTATGCTTCCTTTAAATAATTTATCGTGGAGTTCATGATGGTTGCTGGTTGACGTGTTTGTAACACCATTTATTTCATGTTTTTTTTCTCGATCTTTTCTCCTAGGTTTGTGTAAACAAAAGGATATGTGTCAAATTCTGTAACACATCTACATGTAACTTATCTAAAAGTTTAAGCTCTATACCCCTAACATGTAAGCTGGAAATTAACTAATTAAAAAAATAATTGGGTAATTGGGGTTGTTCATTTTGTAATTGTATTATAAATTTAAGCTCACTTTCGCATATTTTATGTTGTAACTTTGTTACTATACACTCCCTATGTCCCGGTCATTTGCTTTGGTTTTGGCCCAAAGATCAAAGAGAGAGGAGGAGACCATTTGGTGTTGTTGTTGTTGAGAGACAAGTGGGCAATATGTTCTGTGGAAGATTAAGTTACTCTTCAAAAATATTTCCAAATATTGAAAGGAAAACAAATGGCTAGTAAATGGAATAGGTAAGCAAATGACAATGATGGAGGGAGTGTCTTGTTGGTTTTATCTTTCGTAAATAACGAAAAAAAATTAACCCAATGTTTTCCATGTCTCTTGTAATTTTTTTGAATTGACTGGCTTTGTAAGTCATGTTTATAATGGCCAGAACAAAAGGGTAAACAGGGATTTTTTTTTTTAATTTGAATTCATGAGAAGAAGGCCCAAATGCTTGTCTTGGCATTAGAAATCCTAATAACATAAATGGGAATTTTTTAATAGAAGGGAAGCAATGTAAGGCGAGGGCTTCCATCTATACTACAGATCTGTTATCTAATTTTCAAATAAGGGAAGATGGATCCTTCTCAGTCACCTTACCAATTTACTCCAAATTTCCATAAAGCATTTTTATGATCGATCCTTAGTCTGTAATTCAGTACTTCCTCAATCATCGAATGTGAAAATCCAGGATCCCTTTAGTTTAAGATGATTATGATATACCACTAGTCTTCAATAAGGGAATGAATATATCAATCACCAAATGTGGTAAGCCCAAATATTATGAAATTGGAAAGGCGCTTAGTGTCATATAGTCATATAGTTAAGTATCTTTGAATCTAGTGTCTCACATGATTTCATTTCCTGGTGGAAAATTGCTAAGATATGAAATCTTAATTTTCTTTGATATTATTTTATTTTATTAAATTCTTTTTTATGTTTAACCTTTAGTTCTCAATAGCCCAATAATTAACTATATAAAACTATCAATTACGCCCACGCTTAATACATTTTTTTTCACTTACTCCCACATCATAATTTTTTTTTTTTTAAATTTACACCCATATTATTTGATCAGGTTATATTTTTCACCCAACACCATTTTTAGGTGAAAAATTTATGAAATGATGATTTTGCCCCCGCGTTTATAACTCTGAGTTTTGTGTGTCACTTTTCATTTACTTGCCCAAATATTTCCCTAAAATATTTCCCCTAAAAATTACCCAAATTTCCATCAAAATCCGAACCTGAATTATTGAGCTCCCTTATCTGAAAGATTGTTCATCTATCCCCATCTATCACACTAGTAATTCATGTAAGTTGTCCTTCTATCTCTTTTTCCGAGTTTTTTTGTAGCTTATTGTTTGATTTTTGTATCTTTCCTAAAGTCATCAAATTGATTATTAATATTAATCTATGTTTTTTTTACCCTAATTCATAGGTTTATAATTTCTGGGCATTAAATTAGGTTAATTTTGGTAACCCTAATTTTTGGATTTTCAATTTTTTTGTTTATAATTCCTGACAAAACCATAAAAAAATTAACGAAAAACAATATTATTGACTGCAAACTAATTAAATTGCACACAATGAAAGAAAACAAAACAATGAGGATAGAGTTACCTTGACGATGAGGTCTTCAAATCAAATTGGGGAACATGAGAGAGAAGCATAAAGAAGAGAATGAATGAGGGGAAATAACACCTAACATATATGCTTAATAAAAGAAAAAGGAAGGGCAATATCATCATAAATTTAATGTTTTAACCCAAAAAAATTGAATTTTGGCGGAAATATGGCATGTAACTGATTTTTGGTGCAAAATATAGCCTGAGCAAATACTGTGGGTGTAAATTATACATAATTGACGTGGGAGTAAGTAAAAAAAAAAGTGGATTAAGCTTTGGTGTAATAATTGATAATTTACTCATGAATATATCAATCTCTAAACATGGGGATCCCATATCCGACAAATTTGAGAAGCGGTTTAGTGCCATTAGCTATTGAAATCTATTGGCATTTAGAAAGCAGAAGTATAATTGACATAGAAATCATAAACATGGATCTTTTATATATTGGATATTCGTAATGTCATAATATTATAGAGGGGTGAATTGAGCATAATGTCATATGCCTCATACTCCCTCCTACCCAGGATAGCTGTCTCATTTGTTGAATATATGAGTGGAGTATTTTAATCAAATGGGACAGTTATTGTGGGTAGGAGGGAGTACAAACGTTTTTCTAAACGTTGACATGGGACTTGGCGACTTGGGAACCTTATCATATACGGAGTATTTAACAAGGGGTGTTAAGTTGAATTTGGTGTCAATGCTAAGAAGTTAACAATGACAGGTAAGGGTAATTGGCAAAGTGAACCAGTTTGGTTTTCCTAGCTGAGCCCTTGAACCAAGTGCTTTAATTGATTCCATGGTATCTATTAGATTAAGGTTCTGAATAATTCACAAAAAATAGCTTAACTAAATTCAAATCTCCAACTTTTAGAGGTCTGCCTACTATCCTCACTCGTTGAATTGTTGCTTTGATCTTGCGAAACCATAGGCCATAAGGCTGTCTTCACTACATGACCAGAACAAGCTGACCCTGACAACCAGTGACAAATACGCTTGTTTTTAGTAATCAAGTAATCTTGAGATGTGAAAATACATAGACTTCCAGTAATTGTTTAGTGATTGGAGGTTTTTGAAGTAAATACACTGTAGGTGAAAGATAAATCATTGTTACCAGTTAAAGCATCTAGATCACCTCGAGTATATCCGACGTAGTACTAGAAATGATTCATTAACTTACTGCATTTTCCTCAATATTTTGTATAGCTGTCGACTGTTCTAACGCGACCAGGCCGAAAACCCTAAAATCAAAACTTTTTTTTATCACTCTGTTTATTCGTGATTGGAAACGAAATTTGTTTCCTGCCACTTTAAATCCACTTGCTATTAAAAAAACTTTATCATCCTACTTAGGACAACAAAAGGCATGTTTAGACGCACTTGCAGCAGGCCATGCCTCTTCTTAGCAATAAAAAATGTCCCAGGATTTCAAGCAAACATGATCATATATAGACCAACATCAAAATTAAGTTTTCGAACATCCCCTAAAAATACTTTCTACTATAGCCTCATTTGCAACCTCGTTTGTTATAGTCTATAACCCACCATGAAGGAACAAAGGAAAATAAAGATGGCTTGCCATTCTTAAGACTACAACTAGTTTGAGGAAAACTATATTACGATTTTATTGCCACTGCTTCATGTTGCAGTAAGTACAAAATCATGCACTTGTTTATATTGGTGATAATGAAAATGAATTTAAAGATATTCTCTTACACATGACTTATAAGATAGCTTTTTAAAAGCTAACACGAGACATCTTTGATAATTGTTCGATTTCTACTATTTTGGAAGTAGACTTTAGTGACATATCAATTATAGGAGATTTTTTTCCTACCACTACCCTTGTATCTTACGGTATGTCTAGTGAGCCTTAAACATGAGTTGACATAAGGCTGCTTGTTCCATATGACTTATATGAAGATTGGAATGTGATTAAATAAATGAGCGATACTTCACAATGGAGCATTCACGAAAAAAAGAAACATAGTTAGTTTAGTAAGTCATTTTATTTTACTCAATTATGAATCAAAACAAAAGAAGAGTTTCTATCTCCATCTCCAATGGAAATGAAACACACGTCATCTTTAGAACCCAACAAAATCATCATCTTTATTAGGACTTTCTAGCCTTTAGGGAACCTATTCCAACTCTTCAGCTAAAAATCTCTAATGGTCTTCCTCAATGAAAAGGATGTCATTACACTACATGAGTAAACACTTCGCTGGTATTGTTACGGATACACAAGTTAGACTTTGAATTACTTTAGAAACCTGGACAGAGAATAAGGAAACTACTCTAATTGACATTATTAGATCAATAACTGAGCTGACTGGAATTTTTTTTTTTTGTGCTTATAGGATATTTTTCCCTGCAAAAACTTGGTTTTTTTTTATGACGAGGGAACCCGCAACCGCTACCTTTGGTGTGCACTGGGTAAAACTTGTAATGGATGCATTGCAAGGATGCAATACTAAGATATCAAAAGTCCCTAATTAGTGTAATGGTCTTATGGCATGACCTTTTGTATGAAGATGTTTCCTGCTTTCAAATTTATTCAGATTATATTTTTTGTGGTTTTTCTACTTCTTTTCTTTTGATTTATTGTGAATGTCAAGTGGTGTTATTTGATTGTTTTAGAGAACATGTTATTTTGTAAATATAAGTGTATTGTGATATGGATATTTTTTTTTGTTTTCTAATGGACTTCTTATGTTATTCAGGACTAGTATTCTGCCTTGTTTGGAATGTTGTGGCAGTGACTTTTGCTTGGATGAAAGGGGAAGGTTTTCTATTATCTTTGCTATCATGCTCGGATTGGCTTTTCTTGTTCATGAATTATTGATTATTGTTAATGTCTTTTTTGCTTGTATATATGCTCTCCAGGAGTAAAAATTTGGCTTCTTGCGATCATCTATTGCATATCTGGAGTTCCGGGGGCCTATGTCTTATGGTATCGTCCACTTTATCGTGCCATGAGGTACTAAACTATAAGTTCATCTTGACTTTTTTTTTTGTTTACCTGTGATCATTAACCTGACAATGAGCAATATAATGTAAGTATCTGGCCATTTATGTTGCTTGACTTTTTCATGGTATTTACTATTTAGTCTTTTGAGCGGACTCTCACATGCCTCTAGGTTCTCAAATAATAAAAATATATTAGTTTCGTGGACTAATCCATTTCAAGGAAAGCTCAAGACTCGTTTATTCCTTGGTTGTATATTATGATATATAATAAAGCAAAAAATGACTAATTAAACTAGTTACACTTCTATAAATTGTAAAGTATGCCTCGATTCCCAATGTAATTTTCATTTTGTGTCAACTAGGAAAAGTCTCCCTATTTAGAGTGGAGAGGTAGTGTACATATTACCCCCTATCCTACCATTCCTACCATAGAGGCTCTTAAGGCACTTGTTGTTGTTGTTGTTGTTGTTGTTGTTGTTTCGGTTTTATAGACTCACTTGCTGAATTAATAATTTGTTGGTAAAACTTTATTGTAACTCTTTATAACATATTATTGAATGGATCCGTATATATTTAGTGAAAACTGATTGTGGGTTAAGTCCTCGAAGAAGTGACGCCCTATTTTCAAGGAAGTAAGACAGTTCTAAAGGGCGATTGGGCAATTCAAAAGGTGAGTGGAAGGAGGTTTTAAGTGTTTGGAGGAGGTGTCGGTAGTGGGGGAAGTGATTATGTGGTTTTAGCCAAAGATGGTGGTTGCTGAGATGGATCTAGTGGTATTTAATTATGGCTAAGTGAATAGGTAGTGTAGGGTGATATGCATGTGACATTTGATGAGAAAGTCTTTATTGTATTGAATGAATAAATAAAAAAATTACATTACGTATTATTTATATATAACGAGGAAGACTAATCCTACGTCCACACATGTGTCTTAGCATAGAAGCCCAAGCTCACACTTTTTGTGTAGAATTTGACAAGAATACAATGAGTAATTAAAAAATACTAACAAAAGATACGACTTAACTACTAAAAGATAGAAGAGAATATAAGTAGTATTCAAGATATGCACTCAAGTTCGACGAGCTTAATGCAAGTCCAATCTTGGAGATTAACTGGAGAAAACGTGGTATATTAAGAGGCTCGGTAAGTACATCAACGAGTTGTTTGTCGCACGAAATGTGTTGAACGCATAACTTTCCTAGTTGTACATTTCCAGGTACTAAGTGATAGACAAGAGCAAGATGTTTCATCTATCCACAAATGAAAATTTGGATTGGCCAAGTAACGTGTTTCGCCAAGTTTGTTGTCCGAATAAATTTACGGTGGTGAAGCAGGTCAATGGGAAGAGTCAATATGATGATTGAGAAAGAATACATTACTTCTTGGAGGACCATTAAGTGGGTCTTAGCGGAGGCTGGGGGAACTATCCAGTCGTGGAGACGTAAGAATCGTTGTCTATTACCAAGTCGATATCACAGCAGGCCATTTGTTATGAATAATGGAGGGTGTGTCGCCATCAGTGAGAAGGCAGGTTTTGACTCAAGCAGATTATATTTTGCCAAAAGATCATGAGCGAATTTAGTTTGGCTAAGTCTCAAACCATTGAGAGTTGGAACTCACTTCGACAACCGAAACAGTATGAGAAAAGTGGTCCTTAATGAAAAATTCAGCAGCAAACTTGACAGGAAATGTGTTGAGGAAGCAAGAGATACCTAGCTAGGTCGTAAAGATCATTGGTAAGGTGGAGTGTAGCGTCATTATCAATCATCAGGCCGAGGTAGAAGCTTGAAAAACAATGTGGGAGATGGTTGGTAAGCGAAAAAAGCATGAGGGACGAATATGATGTTGAGTTGGAGTTTCTTGATGTTATGGTATTCGGCAATAACATGCCTTGAATCTATGACATTTGCACTTGAGAGATCTGATGTTGTGGACTAGTCCAGAGGAGAATTTAGGTTCGTTGTTGTGTGAGTGGGTGGGGGTCCAATCTGTTTGGGTGGGGTAGTAGGTGATTGTGTTGGCAGTAATTGGAAAAGAAGAAAAAGAAGCATGTGGTTGATTGTTTTGAGGTAATATGAGATTAATTTGCTTGTTATAGGGAACTCCAAAGGTAATTTGTTCACCACGGGCCATGGTGACATCAACAATGGGTTTTTGGAATCATAATCAAGACCTTTAAGGATCTTGGCGATGATATCTTCAAGATCCATTGATTTCCCCATATTTGTGAGTTGATCCGTGCAAGATTTGATGGCTTGCATATACTAGGAAAGGGTTGGTAGTATTTTTTTAAGGAGGTCGATGTTCCTTAATTTGGAGTATATGTCTCATAGGAGACGTGGATTTGAATAACGAGGGTAAGATAGTGGATGAAATAGTGCCCAAAAGAGCGCCTTCAGAAGGTATTTGGTTCACGTAGTGCTATGTCTTGGGAATCAATAATCATTCTTAATACTACTATGTTTTGGGTCATTATTGAAACCAATTTCATTCTCATACCTTGTGACTTGGTCGGTACTGAAATCAATATTATTCTCATAACTTGTGTTTGAATTAAAAAAAAATACTGAATTTAGGAATCAAATTAAACTTAAAAATAATTACAAAACATAATTTTTACAAGATGTGTAGAATTATTGGAAGAAAAAAATATTCCACTATAGCTAAGTAAGATTCATATTTCGAACTTCCACGATATAAATTACTAAAAAAGTAAATGACAAATTATTGTAAAATATTGTTCAAATTATTACCCATAATACTATTATAACTCTCATTGTAGAAGAAAAGTAAGTTTATAATCCTAATAAACTAATGAAAAATGAGTTAGCGCCACCCTCTCACATGCAATAAGGGGTGCATATGAGAGGGTGGCAACATATCATTATCCCTAACTAATTAACCATTACGACTTAATATGTCAAATACCACTTTTTTTCCCGAATCACTGGGAAAAAAAATACATTCATTTGACTTGTATTTGATGAAAACAAGCTGGTTCATTGCTGAAATCAATATCATTCTCATACTTTGTGTTTCAATTAAAAAATGTTGAATTCAATAATTTTTACAAAGGTATAAAAGTATTGGGAAAAAAATCTCACTAATGTAAGATTCAGATTTCTGACTTCCAGAATACAAATGACTATCAAAGTAAATGATAAAATATCGTGAGGCATTGTTCAAGTTATTACTCATAATATTATTATAATTCTAACTGCATAAGAGAAGTTAGTCTATAACTAATTAACCATTACGCTCTTAACATGTAAAGTACTACTTCTTTTTTAATCGATCACTGGAAAAAATATATATTCATTTGACTTATATTTGATGTAAACAAATTGGCAGTATTACCATCCAAGCAAACAATCTTTGAAAGTAACTTCTTTATTTGTTCACTAATCTGCATATAATTCATATTCTTAAGTTGTGCTCATGGCACCTGCAATATTTGTTAATAATTGCACATGTCCTTTATAATCCTTCGAAAGCGATAGTCATGTGATTTAAGAAGGTTAGATCTACAAACTCTGAAGCACGCTTTTTGGGACAACCCTTTGGAATCTGTTGTTTCTTTATTTTTTTTTAGAAGGAGGTGGAAGTTGATTATCACCTGTAACTGAGAAATGTGATTGATATACGGAAACATTACCATCTTCATTATGACTGTCGAAATTCATTGTCACCTGCTCAATTGTTAATAGAGTCATCTAGCAACTTAGAAGTAATGTCATGAGTTCTATCAAGACAATAAACATCATCTAACTGCAAAGAGACAATGATTGAATTTTTTTACTATGACTTTCATTATTTCTCTTGAAAAATCACCTCATCGACTTAATTTGTTTAATGATGAGCTAATGTATATAAGAACATTGCTAAAAACACTTCTACTCACATTTTAAGTACCTCACAACCTATTAATGTCTCTAACCATCAAACACAGTATTCCAAATGTTTGTCTATTTATACAGAGTTAACTCCTACAAGCATTAGAGAGACTCCGCAATACCATTTGCCACCTCCAAATTCTAAAATAACTCATTGATAGACATACACATTGTACATGGATCATTAGAGAGACTTTGAGGTCTTTGACGTATGTCAATATTAAGAAGACGTAAGTAAAAAAAGTCTTCTAAAATTAAAAGTGAGTTTTGAGTTTTCAATAATAATTTGGAAAATTCTATGTTGATCCCTCCCTAATAATATTGAGAAAAATATATATATTTGTTGGGTTATTTCTAAGGAATTTTAATCAACATATAAGCAAAGCATCTCAAATACTGATTTGACAAGAAAAATATCTTTGTACTTGCACTTAAAATCATACTCATATCAAAGATTACATAAAACCAAGATATATTTTCATTAAAAAAAACTACCATCATTGAGAATGAGATAGAAAATGAACTAGGAAGGTAGAAATTAATGCAGGCTTCAAGAAAGTGATGAAAAACAAGTATCGGTAGCAAACAATGCATTTCTTTTTTTTTTTTTTTTTAATAATTTGATACCTAAGAATTTTGAATGAGTGACATCGACTATCCCCTAATGTCTCGAAAACTTTGAGGTATATGAGTATCAAAATAAAAAATTGGGTTATTAAATGAGAATACTATATACTATGTTTCTAAAAAAAAAATACTCTATATTATAGGGGTCCTTATCAAAATACTCCAAACTTTGCTTTAACTACAAAAAAACCAACTATTATACCTCTTCTCTTATACTAGAATTGGTTTACTGGCTACCTGCTTAACAGGTGAACAATTTTTTTACATCTGTTTTTAACCCTTTCCTTACTTCTTCACCTTCTAATCTGCCAATAAAGCACCTCATCTTCTCTACACACTCAAACACCATTGAATTCTCGACGGTGGGACCTATGACAGCCGCAAGGAGAAGAAGAGAGGGTAAAATGACGCTTTTTCGGCATCGTTTTCAGCATCGCCTTCAGTATATTAACTCAATTAAATTGAGTGAGAGAGGGCACTGATTAACAGATAATTTGGTGAAGAAATCACAGTGAATAGGCAAGCAAAGTAAAATAGCAGCATGCCTAATGTAACACCCCGGTATACCAGAGTGCCTTACCAAGGACAACCCCAGCATATAAGGATGCTACCATCTCGGTTGTCAGAAGTAGTACGCAACGAACATAGAATAATAAAGAAACGACTTTTAATTAAAAATAGTGTTATAAAGGTACAAGTTCAAAAACAACTCCAAAAGGTACAACTGAAAACCAAGTCATAAGACGATCTAGTGTCAGCTATAACAAAAGAACGATTAAGTGATGATGACACGCTATCAAGGCCCGCAAGCTAAATCAACAACCATTACCTGTCAAGCCAACTGCTCCCCATCCCAGAATGGATCACCACAGTTTTGAAAACAAAGAAAAGGGGTCAGTCCACTGCACAATCATAATAAGTAAACCACAGCAGAAGGAACACAATTGTACAACCAACCACTCCTCCAACCCCCTCACTCACCAGTAACTGACTAAAAGTGTGTAGTCCTGCCAGGTTACCCATCGAAACATCGAAACAGGTTAACCTCACCGCCAGTGGGGACCGCGGCCTTACCACTTAAATCCTGCTCATCGCAACGAGCAAAACCCCATATCATTAATGTGCACATCGCCCTTATGATGGGAGTAGTCACAAGAGTCGAACATGGGAATGAGACCATCTCCCGACATGGTCCCATTACAACACAACCACAACAACAATCACCATCTCCTCCAATCGATCTAAACAATGTCAACAACAATCAATCATACCAACAATCAATCACAATTACTCATAAACAATTACGCAATAAACTGAGTAGGAAAACCCTACCTAATTCGCAAATCTGAAAATCTCAACAATCAATAAAAAAAGCCTCCTCTACGAAGTCGTCACCTATAAACATATCATATAATCAAAATATGCCCTAATACCCAATTCATCTCATTAGGGTTTACCAACTATAACCATATTAAAAAAGACAAAAGTGTGATGCTTACCGATGAAAACGACGCAAACAAAAGATGTAAACACTCTCAAATCGAAGAATCTAGCTTTGGGGATTGATGAAGATGATTATAGGAAGTTGAAATATAATTAGGTTTGCGTAAAAGTGATTTAGCAACTAACGAAAATATTTATATATCCTCTAATCATTTTAATCAACCCGCGCGATTACCATGCAATGACTGGGCACTCGGCCGAGTACTCGATGTACACGACCGAGTACGACCAACTCGGTCGAGTAACTTCTAACTCGGTCGAGTTCCCACACGGCAGAACCAAACCTTTAGACACCAGACAGCCTACTCGGCCGAGTAAGCCCTACTAGACCGAGTAACCCAAGGTCAGAAACCTGTGGTATTACACCTAAGCAAAGAAGAAAGTGAAGAAGAGCCCCTTGGGCAAGCAAAATGAGGATAACCAGATTAAGAGATAAGAATAGTAAAGTAGATGTTGTACTAGGCTGTAAAACGACAACTTTTTCAGTATCGTATTCGATATCGTCTTCAGATTGTAAATGCATTTCCGGTATAAATTAAACTTTTCACTAATTATTCCTCTTAACTACACGCACAACTCAGAGTTCTTCTTCTTCTACTACTTTTTCAAATTGTTTAACAATGGCAGTTAGGTTTAGTGTAATTTGATTGATTTTGAAGGAAGTTTGATTAATTAGATGGGATCATGGAAAACTAAATATACCCAGATGAAGGAACCACACTATCTCAAATGGGTATCACAATCGATTTTCTCAAATTCTTGAATTACACTCAAAATGCGAGAAATTGAAGATATTGATTATTTAAAATAAACTTGGTATTATTAAGTTTAGGGTCATTCTAGACTCATACCATGTATCATACTAACTTAAACCAAACAACTCCTAAATAAGATGATCCTAGCAGTACTATGTTTTAAATCCCTATTTGGCGTAGGGTCGAATTTTGGTTCGGTGGAGGTGGAGGGTGGTATAGTACTGGTGATAGTAGGCGATGGATCGAAGTGATTGCGCCATTAATAAAGTTGACAAGATCGTAAAAGTATCAATTTAATTTGGGTGCCCAAAGAAAGGCATATGACAGGTGTGACTTTTTAAACCAGGGAGAGGTTGACAAGGACAAGTGATTTGGTATGGTCGATAGTGTTAGCAACTGTAGTAGAGGTAGTCATGGAGAGGACAGTAAATGGGTGGTGAACGAGGGTGGTGATGTTGTTGAGTGCGGGGGTACTATGAGGTGGCTGGTTAGATCTATCTAAGGCTTATATCACATGAAGCTGAGAAAGTTTTTAATGTATTGAATGAATAAGCGATAATTTCATGATGAGTTATTTATACATAATGAAGAAGATTAATCCTATAACGATACAACTGTGAGAACTAGTAATTATTTCTTGTTTCTTTGTCGTGTGTCTTTTGACAGGACGGACAGTGCTTTAAAATTTGGGTTGTTTTTCATTACATATTCGGTGAGAGTTATCACCTGTTACATAACTGAATCCTTTCTATCTTATATATGTTGCTGAGTAAGTGCCTTTTCTTTTTGTAGATTCATATTGGTTTCTGCATTTTAGCCGCGATTGCTCCACCTATCATCTTTGAAGGGAAATCTCTTACGTAAGTTTTCTTTTAGTTGATGTAAAAAAATGTATTCCAGATTTGCAGATTATTGTGCTGTTAATGCAAATAATGTCATTTATCATACGTAACAATTTCATTCCACTATTTTTGGTTTTTCTTGTTTTGGCGTTGGCGGGCTTCAAGGCAAGGTTGAATTTGCGCGGGTATGAATGCAATCTCAAATGGTACACAAACAAATAAATGATTAACTCGTTGTCAGCTTGATGAGTGTTATACAATTTTGGACATTTGTAAAGAGTAAACACATTAGCAAGTCAACCCATTTTATTGGATTTAATTGAGTTACTTACCATAGCATCATTTCTCCACTTTTCCCTGCTTTACAAACTTTAGATTACTCCTGTAAAAATTTGAGGTGCATTCATTGTCTGATAAATGGTTCTACCCTATAAGTTAAAGAAAAAACATGTTGAGTAATGATTTTGTTTCCGTGAGTTAACTTTTAAATCAAACACTTGTTAAATTTCATGGAAGTGTCGTAGGAAAATTTGTACTATTGATACAATGCAACTTAAACACTTCATTTAAGGCAAAAAATACGAGTTCTCTTTTTACGGAATAATTGTCTCCAAAACTCCAACATGCAATTGTGTATGACACTTGCAACCGAGTTTGAGTACAATCTAAGTATAATTACATATCTTGCTGCTACCTGCCTCCTAGTTGCGTTTTTTTTTCTTTTCTTTTTTTTTTATATTTTTTTTTTGCTTTGCTTTGGAGTAGAATTATTTCCGAGCCTCATAATGTAAAATGAAGTTAACGCAAACTAATAGTCCAATTGAGGATGTCCTATTATAACCTTGGGAGCAGTTGATTGATTTTTAAAATGTTGCATGTTTGGTGATCTTGACTTCAGAGCATTCATGTGATGCTGTGTATTGTAACATCGAGGATATTCTAGAATAGGAGTATTATTTTGTTGTGTATAATTCTGTGGATCGCTATATAAAATTTTCTACAAACATCGTTATCCATATATGTTTGTGTTTGTTATGGTTTACAACAGGGGGATCTTGCCTGCTGTAGATGTTCTGAGCGACAATACTTTTATTGGGGTATGTTTATTGTTTCACAATCTCTTTATTGTATCCTTTTTTTTTTTTGACAATCGGGTTAATGAGATCTACAGTTAATAGCATGCTTAGCTAACCTATGAGCGGCTTTATTACAATTTCTAGGAATATAAGTAAAAGAAACGCAGTGAAAGTTTGTCGCTAATTCAGTAATGTCATCAACAGTATTCCTAGTCCAATGCTTCAGTTGAGAAAACTTCAGGACTTGAGCAAGAACCTGTAGACAATCAGAAAAGATGATAATATGAAGGATGTTGCGAGAGAGCGCCCATATCAAAGCCTCCCTAATTGC